>WNWK01058661.1:0-10389 GCA_009830355.1 Cherax destructor | reverse complement strand
CATAACCCCCGGCGACTGACGGCATCAATACCATAATACAGGTGACTGAACATGCAATACCATAACACAGGGGGGCTGATAGCATGCAATACCATAATACAGGTGACTGACAGCATACAATGCCATAAAACAGGGACGGGGTACCATATAATACCATAACACAGGCCTGATAAAGGAATACCATAACACAGGTGACTGATAGCATGCAATACCAAAATTTTGGGGACTGATAGCATGCAATACCATAACCGGGGGACTGATAGCATAATACCAAACACAGGTGACTGAACATGCAATACCATAACACAGGGACTGATAGCATGCAATACCAAAAAACCCCCGGGGACTGGTAGCATGAAAACCCCTAATACAGGTGACTGATAGCATACAATACCATAATACAGGTGATTGACAGCATACAATGCCAAAAAAAAGGGGGGTTGATAGCATGCAAACCATAACACAGGCGACTGGTAGCAGAATACCATAACGGGGGTGACTGGTAGCATGCAATACCATAATACAGGTGACTGATAGCATGCAATACCATAATCCCCGGTGATTGAGGGGATACAATGCCATAAAAAAGGTGATTGATAGCATGAAAACCCCCAAAAACAGGCGACTGGTAGCATGAAAACCCCAAAAACCCCGGGACTGACAGCAAAAATCCCTTTTTAAAACAGGTGACTGACAGCATACAATACCATATCACAGGGACTGACAGCATAAAAACCATAACACAGGCGACTGACAACATCAATACCATAACACAGGCGACTGATAGCATGCAATACCATAACACAGGTGACTGATAGCATGCAATACCATAAAAAGGTGACTGATAGCATGAAAAACCATAACACAGGTGACTGATAGCATGCAATACCATAACAAAAGTGACTGACAGCATACAATACCATATCACAGGTGACTAAAAAACATGCAATACCATAACACAGGTGACTGACAGCATCAATCCATAAAAAGGGACTGAAATAAAATACCATAACAGGTGACTGATAGCATGCAATACCAAAACACAGGTGACTAAGCATACAATCCATATCACAGGTGACTGATAGATGCAATACCAAAACCCCGGGCGACTGACGCATACATACTGACAAGTTGATGCACGTCATACCGGCAAAACTTCAAACACATCCGGCGAGAGAAAACCGAAGAAAGTCAACAAAATTTGGGAAACCCCAAAACGCCCAACTTTGGGGAAGGTTCAGCCTGTCCTCCGCCAACTCACTAATTATCTGACAGACTTAATGGAACTTTTTTAAAACTTAGGTAATTTACAAGGAGGAAATGTTAATCCGGGCTGCTCCCGAGAGTTCAGGGGAGCTCCCGAGAGCTCCTGATTATCTTTTGGGTTAAAAAAAGACTTTTGGGTTTCTTTTTTTTCTGGCTTGTTTAGGGGGAGAAAGGTTTTTTTAAGGGAAGTTTTAGGGGGGGGGGAAAGGGGGGGAAAGGTTGGGGATGCTAAGGATGGTGTTTGGAGTGAGGATTTGAAGGGGGGTGTTCAGAGGAGGGGAAAAGGGTGTCAGTGATGGGGTGAGGAGAAGGATGTGTGATGGTGTGAGGAGTTAAGGAGTCAGGGTGGGGGGGAGGATGTTGGATGTCAGTGATGGGGGAGGAGTTGGATGTGTGATGGGGGGGAGGGTGTTAAGGATGTGTGATGGGGGAGGATGTTAAGGATGTCAGTGATTTTGAGGGGTAAATGCTGAAGGGTGGGGGATTTAAAGGGTGTCATGATGGGGTTAGGATGTTAAGGATGTCAGTGATGGTGTGAGGATGTTAAGGATGTCAGTGATGGGGTGAGGGTGTTAGATGTCAGGGTGGGGGGAGGGTTAGATGCGTGATGGGGGTTTGGATGTTAAGGATGTCAGTGATGGTGTGAAGATGTTAAGGATGTCAGTGATGGGGTGAGGATGTTAAGGATGTCAGTGAGGGGGTTTTGTTAAGGATGTCAGTGATGGTGTGAAGATGTGGGGTGTCAGTGATGGGTGAGGATGTTGGATGTCAGTGATGGGGGAGGATGTTAAGGATGTCGGATGGGGTGAGGATGCTAAGGGTGTCGTATGGGGTGAGGATTTGGGGTGTCATGATGGGGGGAGGATGTTAAGGATTCAGTGATGGGAGGATGTTAAGGGTGTCAGTGATGGGGGTTGGGAGTTAAGGGTGTGTGATGGTGGAGGATTTAAAAATGTCAGTGATGGTGGAGGTTGTGATGGGGTGAGTGAGGGGTGTCGTGATGGGGGGAGGGGAAGATGTCATGTGGGGGTTTGGATGTTAAGGGTGTCAGGGTGGGGGGAATGTTAAGGGTGTGGATGGGTGAGGGTGTTAAGGATGTCAGTGATGGTGGGGATGTTAAGGGTGTCAGTGATGGTGTGAGGATGTTAAGGATGTCAGTGATGGTGTGAGGATGTTGGATGGCATGATGGGGGGAGGGATGTTAAGGATGTCAGTGATGGTGTGAGGATGTTAAGGGTGTCAGTGATGGGGGGATGTTGGATGTCAGTGATTTGAGGGTGTTAAGGATGTCAGTGATGGTGTGAGGATGTTAAGGATGTCAGTGATGGGGTGAGGATGTTAAGGATGTCAGTGATGGGGAGGATGTTTGGGGTGTCAGTGATGGGGGGAGGATGTTAGATGTCGGGATGGTGTGAGGATGTTAAGGATGTCATGATGGTGTGAGGATGTTAAGGATGTCGTGATGGTGTGAGGAAGGATGTCGTGATGGGGTGGGGATGTTGGATGTCAGTGATGGGGGGGAATGTTGGATGCAAGTGTTTATGATAATAATATCAGGCGGGGAATAATAACGCCAGTCTGGAGATAATCCAGTGTTGGAGAAAATCCAATGTTGAAAGGGGTAATGCCAGTATTGGAGATAACAGTGTTAATAATGCCAGTTGTAGATGAAAATGCCATTTTTTGGAGATGATAACCCAGTTTTGGGAGAAAAGTCAATGTTGAGATAATAATGCCAGTTTTGGGAGATAATCCCATGTTGGAGATAATGCCAGTGTTGTAGATGATAATGCCAGTTTTGGGAGATAAGAAAAGGGATGATAATGCCATTTTTGGAGATGAAAATGCCAGTGTTGAAGATAATGCCAATATTAATAATAATGCCAGTGTTGTAGATGATAATGCCGTGTTGGAGATAATGCCATTGTTTGAGATAATAACATTTTTGGGAAGGATAATGCCAGTGTTGAGATAATGCCAATATTGAGATAAAATGCCAGTTTGGAGATGATAATCCAGTTTTGGGAGAGAAATGCCGTGCTGGAGATAATAATGCCAGAACTGCACGATGGCTGAACCGCCTGACGGGTTACCAGTAACCTTTGTTTGAACCGTTACCAGTAACTGTGGCTCTCTGAACGGTAAACAAAAATGTTCGACCGGTTACCAGAACTACACCCAGCTGGGGTTTTTCGATTACCAGTAACTGTGTTCCGACGGGTTACCAGTAACTGGGACTCTCTGACCGGTTACCAGAAAGGGGGGGCCCCGCCCGGGTTCCCAGAACGTTTTCGACCGGTTCCAGTAACCGTTAACGGACCATAACGGCATAATACACCACCCCTGCCCGGCATATTTAACTTGCTGATTAATGAGAAAATTATAAATTAAAAGCCGGGGCGCAGAAATAACGCAGGTGATCACCCCGCTGAAAAGATGGAGAATAGTTTAACCTACCATACTCATGGTACGAGGTTTTTTTTCCTTTTATTAAAAACCCGCCATTTTTTTTTTTTTTTAATTTTTTGAGGTTGGTTGAGGGTTGGGAATTTAAGGTTGGGTTGGTTGCAGATTGGGGTTGAAGTTAGGAAGGTTAGGGGAGGTTGAAGAGGAATTTACCATTAGGTTTAGGGACGATTAGGTTAGGAGGTCGGGTTAGGTTGGTTAGTGGATTAGGTTAGGGTTGGTTGGACAAGGTTGGTTGGTTGGTTTGGGCAAAGGGGTTTGGTGGAGGCAAACGGTATTAGGTTAGGTCAAGCAAGGGTTTGGGTTTGGGTTAGTTAGTGATAAAACATCAACATATAGAGGACAATCATTGAAACAGTGGAAAAGGAGACTGTATATTTAATCCCTACCTACTGAAGAGGACTCAGATGAGACCGAAATAAAGCCTTGTTTAACTTTTTTTCTGTCTCCGGGGAGTTTTTCCAATTCGTTATGTTATGATATTTTTCCCATTAACCTAAGTTAGGTTGTTTATAAACATTTAAAAACGAAAGTTTTCCCCAAAAAAAAGGGGAAAATTTGACGTCTGGGAATTCTGGCAAGGAGACGAACGGGGAAATAAGAAAAACGTTCAAATCGAACGATTTATCATTTTTGTGCCAGACGGGGCTCTGTTTAGGCCCCAAGCGGTTAAAAACATAGATAACACGTTTGTGAGAAAAGGAGAGTTGTATTTTACAAACACACACATAACTGTCTTTGTGTATGGTTTTTAGATTAAAAAGGGAAAAAGGTCAATTAAAGAACTCGTTTTAAAAATTGTCCTAAAAATTTCCCAATTAAAAATTAAAAATTTTTTTACCAAAAAAAACCTTAGGGGTTTTCCCAACCTTTATTATAAAAGAGAATTTAGCCACAGGTAAATATATTTTTGACAAGTTTACAATAATTTTAAATAAAAAAATAAAGAATTTTATTTTTTTTTGTTAGGTTCGAATGTTTTGCGTTATTAAACACAAATTATTTTTGTTTGTCTTATTCGGAAAGAAGCATTTTTATTTGAAAAAAGCAAGTTTTACCTATTCGGCACGAAAAAAAAAAAAAAAAAAAAAAAAAAAAAAAATATATATATATATATATATATATATATATATATATATATATAATATATATATATATATATATATGTCGTGGGTTTGGGAAAACTTCGTTTTTGGGAAAAAAACGCTATCTTCCATATAAGACAAGTGAAAATTTGTATTCAAATTTTGCCAAAATCATTCTAACCAACGAAAAAATATATTTCTTGTGTTTGTTTATTATTAAATTAATGTTAACGTATTTAAAAAATTTAGTTGAGCAAATTAAATTGCGCATGTTGTAATAAGGTTAGGAGGTTTTGTTTTCTTGGTACAAAATTATAAATTTTACATTAAATAAATGAAAAAATATATCTTTAAACGTATAAGAAAAAATTTTTTAAAAAGGTTAATTTTTAGATGAGTTCTTCAATTGACCAGTTTTACCCAAGGCCGACATATATATATATATATATATATATATATATATATATATATATATATATATATATATATATATATATATATATATATATATATATATATATATATATATATATATATATATATATATTTATAAAAAAAAAAAAAAAAAAAAAGATAACAGTCCTCGGATAACATGAAAAAATTTACATTTTACAAACATTGATAAAAGGGCCCCCGACTGGCAGTGTAAATTTACCTTTTTTTTCCCCAAGACTAACTTTACCTGCGGGAATTTTCTGTTCTCCGTTTTATGGAGAAACTTTTTTGAGTTCAGCATAAGTCGAAGAGGGTTGTTTTTAAAATTTTTGTTTTAAAGGAATACAAGACAATTATCATGTTTCTTACCAGAAAAAAAAAAACATATTTTTTTAAAAATTTTAAAATATTTTTTATAATTAGTTTTGATGGTAGAAAGACACTTTAGAATAATTTTTTTTGGGGCCACAACTTTCGCTCTACAGAGCAAAAAAATTTTCCTTAAAACTTGTTTTGCAGCATAGTGTTGGGATACGATGTTTGGATCAAAGTCAAGATGTATTGATTATCTTGTTTTGTTAATTGTTGGGCCCCAAATGTTTGCTGGTGTTATTTGTATTACATTTTTGTATTGTATTGTTTGTATTTATTTGTATTGTATTGTTTGTTTTGTATTTTTATTTTATTGTATTTTTTTGAATTGTTTTTATTGTATTTGTATTGTTTGTATTGTATTTGTTTTTTTGTTTGTTTTTTATTTGTATTGTAATATTTGCAATGCATTACATTGTATTACATTGATTGTATATTGCATTACATTGTATTACATTGTATTAATTTTTGTATTTCTTGTTGGTATTACATTGTAAGTATTACATTGTATTTCATTGTTGGATTAATTGTTGGTATTACATTGTTTTACATTGTTGGTATTACATTGAAAACATTGATTACATTGTTGGTATTACATTGTTGGTATTTTTATTTCATTTTTGGGTTTTAAATTTTTATTTCTTTGGGTATTACATTGAAACAGTTATTAATTGTTTTTCATTGTTGGTATTACATTTTTTTTCATTGTTGGTATTACATTGTATTTATTGGGGTATTACATTGTATTACATTGTTCGTTGGTATTAAAATAAAAAAAAATGAAATTCAACTTCTTTTTTTTATCTTTTTAAAGTATGAATGACTGCATGATTTGTTCCATGCACCTCCCTTTTTTGAGCATACAGAAGATTGTATGATTTATTTCATACATTTCACCATGTCATGTTCAAAAGAAGGAAGTAGAACCTGTGTTCACTTCCCCCTTTGTTTGAACAAAATGACAAGATATATTTATTTTTAAAGAGGCGTTAAAAAAGCACCTTGGGGGAAAAGGGGGAAAAATTTTAAAGCAAGGATGGGCAGGTTTAATTTCCTGATCAAACTTTTTTCCCAAAAGGGACAATCCCCCATCCTCCCCACAGGATGGTAATAACGATAAATGTGTCAAGAAATAGAATTTAATGATGGAATTTGTGTTTGTAATGTCAGGGGATATTGCCCTTTTGTATCGGTGTCATCATAGGCCCCGAACGTCGATATCAAGGTCAATAAAATCGAACGTCGACATCAAGGCCTTTCCCAAAATTTGGTCTGAAAAAGCCCCCATATCGAACGTCTGACACTTTAAACCATCCAAATTGAACGTCTGACATTTTTAAACCCCCCAAATTAAACGTCGACACTTTAAGCCCTCCCAAAATTTAACGTTGACACTTTTTAAACCCCCCAAATCGAACGTCTGACACTTTGCCGTCCCAAAACTGAACTTCAACACGTTGCCCACCCTATTCCTAGGGGTTTTTTATATTTTTTTTATGCATTTTTGGGGGAAAGATTAAAGTACTCAGAAATGCCTCAAACGTCACTGATGTTTCGAAATATGCAAAAAACTGGAGACTTTTTTCTGTGTCTAAAACCCCATATCGAAAGTTTTAAATCGAAACCCGAACGCCCGGGAAATGGGCCCTTTAAAACTATCCGGAAAAAGGGACCTTTTTAGCTAAATAAACCACTTAAATCCCACTTACAATAAACCATTTACAATGTCTCGAAAACTGAGAAAAAAAATGTATAATTTCCGGAATCTGTTTACAAGGGGAAAATTACAAAACCCAAAACCTTATCTTTTCCCCGATTCTTTACCTTGCAAATCCCCTCAGTTTGCGTTGCAGTGATACAGATACTGGCAAAGGGGAAATTAGTGACCACTAACGGGGAAACTGTGGTACAAAAACACAATTGTTTTTTACTGAAATTTTAGGATGCTGGTAAAAGCACATTGCAGGATGCTCTCTTTGAGTTTTGCTGTCCTCCCAATGTATCTGATGGAGAGGGGTTCACTGTAATATTTCATGTGTTTATTTACATTTTCCTGGTCATACCTGTTTAATACTTGTTTAAACTTTTAAAACCATTTTGGGGAAAAACACAAAAACCCACAGGAGAGAGGGGCCTTTGGGGCGTTTCGGTCCGACTTGGACCATTTAAGTCGACTATAATGTGGGTTTTTGTGTATTGTTCCAGTCACTATGTGTCTTTTTTTTTTTTTTTTTTTTTTTGGGGGGGGGGCTTAGTGCGACGGGGGGAGGGTTGATCCTCCGTCTGGGAACGCGGCAGACGCTTTCCTATTTGTACCAACTTATTCATAGCTACAAGAGTATATCAATTCGTCATATCTGGTATGACTACCATTATCGTATATTTTGTACTACTCAGGGGATTCATGTTATTGACGATACAAAAACCCATCCGCAACCCCTCGGGTTTTCTATTGTCATTAGGTAAGAGAACAAAAGTTAAATTAAGGGAAATTTTTTTATTGGGAAGTTTCGTTTTTTCCGAAGTTTTGAAAAGCCCCCGCTTGACAAAGCTCCGGAAACGTTGCCACAAAAATGTCACATTAGTGCACTTTTTCCCTTTTTCCCTAACTATTGTCGATTGTAGCAGAGGAGCGTTGCTACTACATCTACCCAGTGGCAATAGTTGTAGAAGGGTTTACCACATCTATTCTAATCACTGTACTCATTTAGGGGTTGGGGGGCGGTCACACCCCTTAAAAAGAAGAGATATCCTTGAAGAAAAGTCACAATACCGTCACTGGAACAATTTATAACCGCCCCAGACTTCAGAGGGAAATTTTAAACATGACGGCCCGGGCCCGAACAAAATGATCCGAGAAGGACAGGGTCGTTTTTTCCCCCTTCCAAAATTGTGGTTATAACCACAATTTTGAGACAATCTGGGGAAATTTTTCATGCCCATGAATAAATAATTATATATATATATATATATTATATATATATAAAATTTTTTATATATATATATATATATGCCTATACAGATAGGGCAGAGAGTTTGCATCAATGGGGGGAAATCAGAATGGGGGGACGTCACGAGTGGTGTTCCACAAGGGTCAGTGTTCCCTTTGTTGTTCACAATTTATATAAACGACATATATGGGAAATAAATAACGACATAAGAAGTTTTCTGATGACACCAAAATAGGTCAAACATACTAAAAGAGCCTTAGAGCACCCAAAAAGAATAGACTGAAGGGTCGGAGAAGTGGCAGATGCAGTTTTAAAATAGACAAATGCAAAGTTCTAAAGTTGGGCAGGGCAAAACCATGCCATATATAAATAAATAATGTAGATCTTAATATTACTGATTGCAAAAGGATTTTGGAGTTCTTAGCAGTAATATAAAAGCAAGAGAAAGTAAAGTGTTCACAAAAAGGGAAAAGAATTTAGAACAATATTAGTTTTATTTTAATGAATGGGAAAAGTATATTGCAATTATTTTTCTTTAAATACAACATTTGTTCAATTTTTTATGGTAGGTTATAAAGTGGGGACTTTGTATGGTCGAATTGGCTAGTTTGTGGTGTCTTTGGCGATGGTAATTGTTAGTGGACCCTTTTTGGACTGGAAATTTGTTAGAGGCCTTTGTGAATCGAAATTGACAGTATTTTTTAATGACATCAGTTGATAGACAAGGGAAACATTGTTGAAACTGGACAATAATTATTGGTGTTATCATTTTTTTTTTATTCTTGCTATTATCATGGAGGCGCAAATTGAGGGGCCCTACGGCCGGGGTTGTGGGAGATAATCAAGGTTTGCAAGGGAAGAATAACTTCAGTTCCTTGGGTTAAGAGCTCTGACACATTTCCCCACCCGTCATTACCCAGTCTGTGTTAGAGCTCACAAGTGCCGGTGGAGTAGAGCAGAGTAGCAGCATTTAGTAGTAGTAGTAGTAGAGAGTAGCAGCAAAAATTTGAGTAGTAGTAGTTTTGTAGTAGTAATAGTAGTAGTAGTAGTAGTAGTAGTAGTAGTAGTAGTAGTAGTGTTGGTTGTACCTTTTATATGCCGGGGAATGTATCTTTTTCTTCTCTAAAAGTGTTCATATTACTGCCAACTACGGTGGGGAAAGGGCTCACCCAAATATCAAGGCTGAGGGGCTGACTACCAACTATCAAGGCTGAGGACTGACTACCCAAATATCAAGGCTGAGGACTGACGGAGAGTCAATCAGCTCATAACCTTTTTTCATAGTATCGAATTAAAAAAAAAATTTTTATGAAATGATAGGGGAAATCTTTTTCCGAAGGAAATAAACCAAAAGTTTGAAATATGGGGGTGAGGGAGGCATAAAAATCATAAGATAATTAAAAGTCAAAAAGAATTTAAAAAAAAAAAGATTTTTAGTTATCTGCAGACTTTATCTTCAATGCTTTTTTTTTTCACTGGTCAATAATGCAAACGAAATTATCCATTGATTGGAAAAAAAGTGACGTGTCTTGTGTTATGGTCATGCGTCCTGTTAAGGTTGGTAAAGAAGCTTGAGTGGTGGGTTAATATTTGAGTTTAGTGTTCTATGTATGAATAGGCACAGTAAAATGTATGGATGTCTTGGGTGAGTAAGTTTAGATTTTTTAATATTGGTGGGGGAAAGTTGTCTGGGGGGAATTTGTTTTCATTCTGACTGCTGCCTTTTTTTGTGTTATTAATGGTCTGAGATGAGTTATTGTTTTTGGCCCCCGGCAGATTCCATAGGGAGGTAGGGGTAAATGTGACCTGACCCG
>WNWK01058660.1:0-10391 GCA_009830355.1 Cherax destructor | reverse complement strand
GCAGATTACATGGTAAGCTTAAATATGTCGCCAGTAGCTATAGCTTTTCTGAGGACATATGCACTTACATCACCTGTCCGCAGCAGCAGTCATTAGATGTATTTTCTTCTGTTGCAGACATGTACCATGGATTTTGTGTTCAATAAAGCCTAGAAATGAGGCCTGTGTTTTTATCACAACAGCTAGTATGACTGGATTTGGGTGAGAGAAGACATATGTTGTGTCATCTGCAAATAAAATGGGTTTGAGTAGTTGTGATGCATTCGGTAGGTCGTTTATGTAAATGAGAAATAACAGTGGCCCCAGGACACTACCTTGAGGGACACCGACTGTAATTTGTCGTGTGGAAGAGTTCACTCCATTTGTGTACACATACTGGCTTCTGTTGCTAAGGTACGACTTTAGGTAATTGAGGGGGTGCCCCCTAATACCATAGTGCGCTAATTTTGTGAGCAATAACTCATGGTCGACTGTATCAAATGCTTTGCGTAGGTCTATAAAGATTCCCAGCGGAACTTCTTTCTTCTCAAGTGCGGTGTATATTAACTCTAACATGTGTGTTATAGCATCGTTTGTGCTCTTGTTAGTCCTGAATCCAAATTGACAGGGGTTTAGTACATTGTGTGAAACGAGGAAGGAATAGATCTGTTTATGAATTAATTTTTCGAAGATTTTAGAAAGCAGTGGTAAATTTGAGATTGGTCTATAATTGTTCAAGTCACTTTGGTCACCTCCTTTGTGGATCGGGGTGACCCTAGCTATTTTGAGAATTGTTGGGAAGGTGGAAGATTCAATGGATTTATTGAATAATGTTGCTATATTTGGTGACAGTACGTGTGAAGCTTTTTTGTACATAAAGGGTGGTAAGCTGTTTATGTCTCCTGCTTTGTTTTTGAGGGTGTTGATTATGAGCGAGACTTCAACTGAGTTGGTAGGAGGTAGGAATAGTGTATCTGGGTAGGTGTTGGTGAGGTAGTCTGTTGGACGAGTGTTCGAGCTTGGGATTTTACTCGCTAGATTTTTACCTATGGTGGAGAAGAAAACATTAAGTCTGTTTGCTGTCTCAGTCGGTGAGAGTAGGGGTTCGTCTGTTTTTGATAATTTGATGGTATTTTTCGTGGATATCTTTTTATTTCCTAGAATTGTAGATAGAGTTTTCCAGGTCTTTTTCATATCACCTTTTACAGTCTGGAGTCTGTTCTCCCGACCAAGACTCTTGTAATGAAGTTACCGTGGAACCTGCCTCAGTGACAGCAGCTGCAGGCACAAAGTGTTTCTTTTGTGGTTTTTCAAGACATCCACGTCCAAAGTGTCCGGCTCGTGAAGCAATGTGAAATCAATGCCATAAGAAAGGTCACTTTGCTAAAGTATGTCGTGCTAATGCATCAACAAGAGCTAGTGCACAGTTCGGGCTGAGTGTCTGAGGGGAGAGGACGTGTGTGAGTGAGGTCCTAGGCCTTGTATCCCAGGACTGCTTATTTCACTCGACTGACAACTCATCATGCAACTCATATCGTTGGATCGCAGCTGCATTGTTGCTGGAACTCTTATGTGTGAGCTGTGACTAGTGATCTACCTAGTTAAACGAAAAGTGTTGGTTTGAAGTGGCACAAGAAGGCCTATCTACACTACCCCTCGCCTACCTCCTCCCTCTATTTAGAACTCAGCCATTCGCCTCTATTTACCTATGGTCTAGAGGCGGTTTTTGCCTGCCCACATACGTGCCTGAGTGCCCCTGTCAGTCCTGCTGCCAGCTTTCAACGATTTCCCACCCACCTTTCTTAAGAATGTGTCTCCTGTGTGCATACGTGCCTGCTACAAGATAATCTACAAGTGGTTGACACGGGTTTAACTGGCACATTCAAGCAGGCTTGAAAGCAACAAACAAGCCAGGCAGGACAAACTAAGGTAGCCAGCAGGCACAGCTGTTGTGATCCCCAGCACATCTACGTAAACGTTCTATAGTGTTCCTGCCATACCAGTGTGCTTCCTGCCTGTAAAAGCTAACTTTTTCCTAGTGGCTCAGTGTGGGTTGATAAACCAGATGGATTTAAAGAGTGAGTAATGTAAGGGAGAGGGGATTAGCTGTGTCGCTACCACCATCACCCACATATCTCTCCATGCTTGTACATTTCCACCACCGCTCACAGACCAGGTGAAGAAAGAAGATAGACTGGGCGCCGACGACAAGGCCGCAGGCTCTGTGAGTCGACAGAAAGCGCATATTCATCCCAAAGAAATCGCCGCCTCCTGTGAAGACGCTGTGTTATGTAGTGGTGCGCGGGTTGCCACGTACACCCCAGGTTAACTACACTAACTTTCCCTCACCTCTACACTAGGATTATTTCTGACCTTCAGCAACAGTGTTTCGCTTTAGAGACAGTTAACTGTTATCTGTAAGCCTGTCTACCTGGAGTCTACCTGGAGAGAATTCCAGGGGTCAACGCCCCCGCGGCCCGGTCTGTGACCAGGCCTCCTGTTGGACCAGAGCCTGATCAACCAGGCTGTTACTGCTGGCCGCACGCAGTCCAACGTACGAACCACAGCCCGGCTGATCAGGTACCGACTTGAGGTGCCTGTCCAGTGCCTGCTTGAAGACATCCAGGGGCTTGTTGGTAATCCCCCTGATGTATTCTGGGAGGCAGTTGAACAATCTTGGGCCCCTCACACTTATTGTGTTGTCCCTCAACGTGCTAGTGGCACCCCTGCTCTTCATTGGGGGGATGTTACATCGCCTGCCGAGTCTTTTGCTTTCGTAGGGAGTGATTTTTGTGTGCAAGTTTGGTACTAAGCCCTCGAGAATTTTCCAATGCTAATGCATATGCACCACTGTAAACATTTGGTCTACACAATGGTAATGCATATGCACCACTGTAAACACTTGGTCTACACAACCTTCCTAAATCCTCCTTGTTGCCTTGCACTCTTCATTGTCTTAAGAACATAAGAACATAAGAAAGAAGGAACACTGCAGCAGGCCTACTGGCCCATGCGAGGCAGGTCTAAGTCTCCAACCGGCTTAAGCCAATGCCCCGACCCAGCCAGGTCAGGTTACATTCACTTAAGGAAGGAGCACGGCATCTGACCTAGTAGCACAAGCTAGTCAGGACCAACTCACACCCACCCGCACCCACTCATATATTTATCTTGCCAACCACCTGGATTTAACCCCCTCCAGGTAAACTCCAGGTAGTCAGGTCACTTTCACTTAAGGAATTAGTACGGCATCTGACCTAGTAGCACAAGCTAGTCAGGTCCAACTGTCACCCACCCACACCCACTCATGTATTTATCTAACCTATTTTTAAAACTTCACAACGTCCCAGCCCCTATGTCGGTACTCAGGAGTTTGTTCCACTCATCCACAACTCTATTACCAAACCAGTGCTTTCCTATATCCTTCCTGAATCTGACCTTTTCCAACTTGAAACCATTGCTGTGAGTCCTGTCTTGGCTGGATATTTTCAGCACACTATTTACATCCCCTTTATTTATTCCTGTTTTCCATTTATACACCTCAATCAGGTTTATTATAAATCTTACACTCTTTTGTCTCCTTTTCTGTTATACTCTCTGTCAATATTTAATTACCTTCCCTTTCATGCTTATATTGAACAAATACTCCAACCACTCTATATCTGCTTTTAATATCTGTTTTAATCTCATCTGTCCCAATTACTTTACCTCCTTTTATTCTGTAATATCATCGCTGGCTCTTCCCTACTTCTTCAAGATGTTATTCCTCCCTGGATATAAATCCTTATTAATTAACATGAACCTTTGTTTGACTAAACAGCATTGTTATTGTTAATTCTTGTTGCTGTTGCATTAACATACAATTCTTTGCTATCTCTTCAGACATTATATATCTTTGAATAATTATAATTGTAACTATTAATGGTGTTTGCTAATGTTTAAAGTAAAATAAATTAAAATTATAGCCATTTGTGGTGCCTGCCAGGGGTCAGCAAAGTTTCTGCAGAGACAGGGCAGAATATAAATATTTTAAGCTTTGGGAGCCAAGGCTCCCAAAAGGATAAAGGATATGTATACAAGATAAGATAACTGCATTTTCAAATTTATTTATTATAATACAAGTCCATATTACAAAATGTAATTAGGCAGCAGGCCATATCCATCCTGCTGGCTGTAGTTTGCTGACCCTCAGTGTATGCCAGTGTTAAAAGCTGAATGAATTACCATATCAGCAGCTATATGTTTAGGCTGATTGTATGTATTCTCTTGATGACAGCCCATGCGTGGTAGAAATGTTGTGGGACGTAACGGACAAAGATACAGATTTCCTCACTTGTGGAATGGTATGAGCATTAAGAGGTGAAGAAAGTGAGCCAGGATCTCCATTGGCTATGCCTCCCTCGGATGTAGCTCTTCTGGTTGCTGGTTGACGCTCACTCTGCCGCTGGTATCTCACTGCTGCGCCACTCACAGTTTATGGTCTGCCTCTGCATATCATAAACATATCATAAACAAATGGTGTATTATTTTCCATATGATGTTCTGGCTTTATATTATTTTTATAGCATGCTCAGTTAGTGACATCTTATAGTTATTCTTTAACAGCAGGTAACATGTACAAATTTAATTTTCTCTGCTATGCTGATGTATTTTCAAGTTGATAATTTATTATGGTTCTTTACCTTAGTGATCAGCTGACCTTACAGCAATAGTTATGCCCACACCTCATCTTAATTCTAATTCATTTGAAAATTAAATCCACTAGATTGGATGTCTTTATTATTTTTTTTTGTGTGTGTGTATAGATCTGATGTAGATGTCAAACCTACTGACATATTATTTCATTGCAGATTGCAGATTACATAGGTATTGGTAGTTACAATGTAAATTGAGTGCAAGGAGAGCCACTGACATGCCATGGCATTAGGGGCAGCTTATTCTAGTCCTTAAAAACTATGTACTTAATATTAGAGAAATTTATTGAGTTTATTCTAGTTAAAAATTATTTTCAAAATTACAATATGATGAAATTTTACTGTTTAAATTATTATATAATGATATTAGATATTAGATTGTTACAGGTGTTAAGATTCTTGAATGATAATATGGAATTGAGATTATCTTAAGGAAAATAACATTGAGCATTTTTGACATTAACTTATAATATGAGTAGGGGGTAACATAATAGTAACATATTATTAAAAATTGAGATTATCGTATAGGAAAGTAATAATGAGCATTTTTCAAAGTAGTTTATAGTATGATCATTTAGTTTTGGGTGAGTAGGTGGTTTTTGAGTTGAGTCTTAAATTGATTTTCAGACAAGATTATCTTAATATTTACTGGTAATGAATTCCAGATTCTGGGGCCCTTTATGTGCATAGAATTTTTACATAGGTTGATATGAACACGGGGTATATCAAAAAGTGATCTGTGTCTTGTGTTGTGGTCATGGGTCCTATTAAAGTTGGTGAGGAGAATTTTGAGCAGAGGGTTTATATTAGAGTGTAAAGTTTTAAATATGTAGTAGGCACAAGAGTAAGTATGAATGTTCTTTACGGTGAGTAGTTTGAGACTTTTGAATATTGGCGGAGTATGCTGTCTAGAGTGGGAATTTGTTATCATTCTGACTGCGGCCTTTTGTTGTGTTATGAGTGGTCTAAGGTGATTTAACGTTGTTGATCCCCATGCACAGATTCCATAGGTGAGATACGGGTAGATAAGTGAATGATATAGTGCAAGGAGAGCTGATTGAGGTACATAATAGCATATCTTTGATAATATGCCTACTGTCTTCGAGATTTTCTTGGAAATTTGTTGTATATGTGTTTGGAATTTAAGGTGGATTCCTAGGAATTTTCCCTCTGTGAGTCTTGTGATGGGTGTACCATTGAGTGTTATGTTAAGTGGAACATTTGTGGCTTTGCTTCCAAACTGTATGAAGTAGGTCTTGTCAGTATTGAGAGTAAGCTTGTTAGTCGTCATCCATGTTGATATTTTCTGTAATTCGGCATTAACAGTGTTGACCAGTATAACTGGATTTGGGTGAGAGAAGACATATGTTGTGTCATCTGCAAATAAAATGGGTTTGAGTAGTTGTGATGCATTCAGTAGGTCATTTATGTAAATGAGGAATAAGAGATTACCATCAGTTTGCTTTATTAACCAATGAGAATAAAGATGCTGACAAGCAAAAAGGAGAATTGTACAGTCATGTGCAAAAGATCTTATGCTGACATGGTTCCGTCTCGCTGGAGTGACACTGAACACTGTAACCTGGTTCCGTCTCGCTGGAGTGACACTGAACACTGTAACCTGGTTCCGTCTCGCTGGAGTGACACTGAACACTGTAACCTGGTTCCGTCTCGCTGGAGTGACACTGAACACTGTAACCTGGTTCCGTCTTACTGGAGTGACACTGAACACTGTAACCTGGTTCCGTCTCGCTGGAGTGACACTGAACACTGTAACCTGGTTCCGTCTCACTGGAGTGACACTGAACACTGTAACCTGGTTCCGTCTCGCTGGAGTGACACTGAACACTGTAACCTGGTTCCGTCTCGCTGGAGTGACACTGAACACTGTAACCTGGTTCCGTCTTACTGGAGTGACACTGAACACTGAACACTGTAACCTGGTTCCGTCTCGCTGGAGTGACACTGAACATTGTAACCTGGTTCCGTCTCGCTGGAGTGACACTGAACACTGTAACCTGGTTCCGTCTCGCTGGAGTGACACTGAACACTATAACCTGGTTCCGTCTCACTGGAGTGACACTGAACATTGTAACCTGGTTCCGTCTCACTGGAGTGACACTGAACACTGTAACCTGGTTCCGTCTCGCTGGAGTGACACTGAACACTGTAACCTGGTTCCATCTCAATACAACATGAACTCAACTTTTTTTTGTACTCTGCTGTTACTTCTAGTTTTTTACTTAAACATTTGTAATATAAATTACTGTAAACATTTCAAAGCAACTTTTTTTTTTCAAATGTAAAAGTTTTCCTCCATGAATGTTAAGATGATTAATGGGTTTGAATTGTGGAAACTTTTTTAGTCACTAAAAGTTCCACAGGGTAAGGGAGCCGTCAGGATCCTTACACACCGTGGATCGGCCCTCGGAGTTTATAAACCCACACACCCAACAAAACATACGCACACTCCAGCTGATGACGGTGACTATTGTGTATATATTTAATTGATAGATTTATCCACCTAGGAACACCTAGGCAAGTTTGTACAGATAGAAACTAATAGTAAGATCATTAAGGCAACGTTAGGTATTAATACTGTAGCTCTAGCACCCTAATATAGGTAGTTATAGGCCGGAATAGGCAAGCATTAGGTTATGTTAGCTAGAGACAACTGGCAGCCCACACTTGAATCTAGGCAGTGTGGTAGTCAGAAATTGTGACCTACGTCCTTCCCAGACCAGACTCCACACGAACAAGACGTGCTGAAATTAGCAGCACCCCCACGTGACCCAACATCTGTCCTGGGGCCCTGGAGGAGATCCCGAAGTACCGTGGAAATCTGCCTCCATCCAGACCCATTACAGTAAGACTAGGCTTTCTTTCTCTCAGTATCTGGCCAGTTTTCTGGGGAAACGTTAGTGAAGTTATCTGTGGGTCTTAAGCAGACGGAAACCTTTGTGTTGGTATGTACCAGCTCGTCTCTTAAGTTCAGTCTGAAGCTAGTGTTACTTACTGCATATATTACTCAAGGGACATCCTAGTAACCAGGGAACTCTGAGGTGCAGGCAGGACACTAATTACCCCATCTTTGCAGACAAAGTTTCTCCACTGCACATGGTGTTAGGAGGGTTATATATAAGGAAGACCAGGACATATACCCACCCTTTTCTTTCAAGTAAGTAATCTCCTTCCAGTATTGTGTAGGCAGCGTGGGATTCCCCTTACTGCAATTAGATAGAAATTTGTACCATAGCCACTTGTAAGTCTGAGAGAAGTGTCTCAGAGTGTCGGTGTCAACAGTGCTTGCCCAGAGTGCAACTTACAAGAGGCCAATCCAAACAAGTTTCTATATGAATGGATATTGAATAAAATGTTAGACTAGTAATTTTTATTGAAATATAAAATACATTGTAATATACAGAAAACATTTGTATGCGTATTTTCATGCCATAATAAAATTAGAAGTTAGTTAATTTAATATCTTTATTATGCACCCCATACCCATCCTGTGGGCGGTAGTCAAAAGATTACAGAGGTACATAATGGGTCCAGGGACTGGACCCCAAAGTTATGATAGCTGAGCAAGTTACAAAGGTAATGAACTAACAAGCTACAAAGGTAATGAACTCACAAGTTACAAAGGTAATGAAACATGTAAGTAAATTTACTTACTTACGTTTATACATGGTTACAATCATGAACAAATTATAGAAGACGACTTCTTTCTTTCAACAAATCGGCCGTTTCCCACCAAGGCGGAGTGGCCCAAAGAGAAAAACAAAAGTTTCTCTTTTTAACTTTAGTAATGAATACAGGAGAAGGGGTTACTAGCCCCTTGCTCCCGGCATTTTAGTCGACTCTTACAACACACATTGCTTACGAAGGAAGAATTCTGTTCCACTTCCCCATGGAGATAAGAGAAAATAAGAACAAGAACTATAGTAAGAAAATAGAAGAAAACCCAGAGGGGTGTGTATATATATGCTTGTACATGAATGTGTAGTGTGACCTAAGTGTAAGTAGAAGTAGTAAGACATACCTGAAATCTTGTACGTTTATGAGACAGAAAAAAGACACCAGCAATCCTACCATCATGTAAAACAATTACAGGCTTTCGTTTTACACTCATTTGGCAGGACGGTAGTACCTCCCTGGGTGGTTGCTGTCTACCAACCTACTACCTAGGATTAGAAGACTTACCAGCACAGTATTAGTTAGAGAATATCTGGGGCTTATCGAATAAACTTTCCTGTTTAGTGCTATATAATGTACTGTATAATGTTTACTGTGCCACTCCCCCTTAATAGCAATACCTGCTGAATCATATAGTAATATACAGGTATTGTATTGTTATATATTACTGAAATATGATTGTGAATCAAGCTTTAATTGAAGTTTACATTAAATTCTCTTTTACATCAACAGTCATCTCCTGCCATATTTTACTACACATTATCACATTTCATCAGAGAACCTCTGTCAGTGTTTGGTGACAAATGGTTAGACAAGTTATTACATTATGTTTGAGTAATGGAAACTAATATGGCAGAAGTGGATAATTTTCAACATTGTAGGCAGTGTGTTGCTTCTGAATGTTAAAGCCAACTTTGAAATAAGAATGGCTGCACTACTTTTTCAACTTTAGCAATACAGTCAGGTATATAACATAACAGTCAAGTGTAAAGCTTTTCATAAATAACCCAATATTGTGGATGACACTTGACAGTGTTTCAGCCCATCCTCAGCTATATTCAAGCAGAAACTTGATAATGATCCACAATTAACAGCAGTGTGGTCTAGTTTCATCTCCAATATATGGCATGTATGTGAAGTGTTCCATTGTGACTCATTCTTATAAAACTGTGTTAAGTGCAGTATATATCAGGAGTCTTTATTTAGGGTTAAAAATCTGGATGTTCATTCTTTTATCTGAGCAACATTGAAGCAAACTTGGATAGAAAAATTTGTGGCAAGATTGAAATGTTTCATTCCCATTTGTTGTATGCTGTATTTTATCAAAGCACCTTAGACACAAAACAGGTTTTAGGCTATTATACAAGGTAATGTCTGAAAAATTACCTGGTACTCAAGCTTCATTGGGTTAAAAGTATTGTGCACAAAAATCATATGGAAACATATGTTTAAAGAGAGTGTAATCTAACACCAACTAAACACTAGATAATTTATTAATGCTATATGCAAATGGTAAATGAAAATGCAGTTCTTGCTATTTTTTACTAAATTTATAAGTCATTAATGGTAGAGAATGAAAACGAACACCTTTGTGATTAAGCCTTTTGCCTTTCCCATGCTGCTAGGTCACCTTATCCTGATGACAGGTATTTAATGGTCTGATTCCTTAAAAGAAATCAACCTTTTTTGGCTAAATAGCTGAAATTTTTCATCATCAAAAATTTCAGTAGTTTATAATCTTTGAGCTGAAACAGATATGGATCTCACTTGAACTGCAGTAAATGATGCCACTATTGTTACTGCTAATATTATTTGAACCAGTAAGCACATTCATGGGGTAGTGCTAAACCCATAAGGGTCATATAGTGCCTAGGGAATGGAAGGTATTCAGATTCAATCTGAGGAAAGGGAGGGCAGTTTCAGTTCCTTGGATCAAGAACCCCTCACTAGCATCAAGGAACCTTCCTTGAGAGAAGAACAATTATTGTATAAACTAAACCTTGTCCCAGTTTTAATGCAGACAAT
>WNWK01058659.1:0-10391 GCA_009830355.1 Cherax destructor | reverse complement strand
CTCTGATGTCCTATAGGAGAGATTCTGTAGTGCCAGCTGGGGTACCATCATCCAAGAACCAGATATTGAGCTCGCTGGAGAGCGCTTCTGTGACTTCCTTGATGACCAGACAGAATAGAAAGGGGACGAGAGGGTCTCCCTGTCGCACACCCTCACACGAGTCAATTTCATGGTCCCCAAACAATAATTTAGAAGCCACACTATAACACGATTCTATGAAGGGATAGAGGGAAGGAAAGTGTCTAGAAACTGCTTGGAGAGCAGCATCCCTTCTGACTGAGTTGAAAGCATTGGCAAAGTCCAATTTGATTAAGGCTTTTTCATTGGACATGTTGTTGATGTATGCTCGGGCTGCGTGGGCAGCTGCTTTACAGCCTTGTTGAACACCAAAACCGAGCTGAGTTGGTTTCAACATTGAGGCAGCATCTTGACTCACCATTCGTACTGCACACATTGGAAAATTTGGTGAGTTCAGACAGCAACCTCTCAGAAACCTCACCAAGACCTGGATTGAGCATTTGTTTTAAGTGTTGTGGCCTTAAACCGGTGAAACCTCCTGCTGAGCCCTGTGGAAATGACATAGCAGCTTTATACACATCAGCGTCCTGTAAGGTTAAATGTTCTTCACCTGCTGCAATGTCAAGGGGTCAATGTTGGTACTGGGAGCCCTGGGTGGATGTGTGTCCTTCAGTGCTTGTGCAGTAATGACATCCTTAGGAGCGATGGTATCATCACTGGTTATGAGCCTCAGTGCCCCGATAGTATTACCCTCTTCTATTTTCCTGCTAACATATATATATATATATATATATATATATATATATATATATATATATATATATATATATGTTAGCAGGAAAATAGAAGAGGTAATCTATCGGAGCAAGGCACAGTCCTGGCACCTCAGTTGTTTTAAAGCCTCATAGCATACCATAGAAAAACTACAAAGTTCTCCTTTTTCTTGTGTAGATCACACAAATTACTAACCAAAAATAATTGCTTCGGGAGATGTGACATTAATAATGATACTCTTCTGAGTAACTGCGCTCACACATCTAGAACATTGTTCTGGTGCTAACTGCTCTCTTTTAGAGCAAGTTGGAAATACCTGCTGGAAAGTAACCCTTTAACGGTAAAAAGGTTCGTATAGGTCAGTCTGCTACTAGCTGCTGCCCCTGGTCTTCACCTGGTAGTGAGTAGATAATAACCAGTACTTGGTCAACAGTCTGGGATCGCTTGCCGAGGAAGGACCTGAATCCCTACGGAAATATACCACAATGATTGACTTTCTTGGGTTATGGCGGGTTCTGTCCCGCCGGAGATAATAATCCAACTGAAGTCTCCTTGCACTTTCTATTTTTCGTATTATGTTATACTATCATCATTATTTATATTATTATTTTAATTGTCATTGTTATTATTATAAGTATTATTGTTATGTCACTACGTTATCATTATTATTAATATAAATTATTATTATTATTATTATTATTATTATTATTATTGTCATTAGTATTAATATTTATTATTATTATTATTGTTATTATTTTCAGGGAATATACACCGTGAGGGGTGACTGTCGTATTGTAGGTGCAGCGAGTTGATTATTACTTGTCTGCATTTGGAATGTTTTTAATTTTTATTTGTATTCATGGTTGCGATCTTAAATATTCTTGGGGTGCTGATTGTAACTATCTAAACCATTTTACTCTATCACATAAGAATTTTGAATAAAATACAAATTAATGATAATAAAAAAATGTGATTTTTTAATAAATTGTTACTTTATTAAAATTAGGCAAGTAATCATGGAAAAACACATTCTGTTAGTTTTAAGAACATAGGAATTCCAAATCAATATGATTCAAATCAAATTATTTTATTAAAAAAATATGTTCCTAATGGTTAGCCTACATATTGAATCAAAGGAAGGAGAACCGCTTTGATTTTAGCTTATGTTGTGCATCGAGACCATTACGTTTCAATGACCAGCAGTTCTCTGCCATCATGCTGACATTCCATTTGCCTTGGTATCGAGTTTCCATGGTGCAAATATCCTGATGGAACCGCTCTCCTTGTTCCTCACTGTAGTCCCCACAATTGTTGGGAAAATAGTCAAGATGTGAGTGAAAAAAGTGTATCTTCACACTCATTCTAGATCCAAGTTGTTGGAAACTTGAAATCAGGTCTTGGATCATTTTTTTCATATTCACCTCGGCACCTGATAATTCTTCATCAAAATGCTTGTTCTTCATCAATTCCCGAATCTCAGGACCAACAAAGATTCCTGCCTTTAGCTTGCCTTCACTTATACGAGAAACTTTAACTCCAGGTACTTGAAAGCAGTTCCATTCTTGTTCAAGACCTTCACAAATTTTTTCGTAAGCCCTAATTTGATGTGGAGTGGTGGCAGCAGAATTTTCTTGGGGTCAAGTAGTGGCACAGTTTTCACGTTGTGATTTCCGGGTAAGAAGCTGGTTCTTGGTGGCCAGTCTTTTTGTTCATAGTGCTGGCTGTCTGCCCTACTATCCCAAAGACACAGAAAACAAGGATACTTGGTGTATCCGCCTTGAAGACCTAGTAGGAGAGCAATAACTTTTAAATCACCACAAATGAGAAAAGTGTGATTCCGGTGCTTGATTGCAGATATCAGTTTCTTAATATTTGCATACGTTTCTGACATTTAGACACTATGGCCAATTGGTACAGATGTAACTGTGTTGCCATTGTAGAGAACTACAGCTTTTAAACTTCTTTTAGAAGAATCAATGAAGCGTCTCTATTCATCTACTTTATATGACATCCCCATGTGTTCAATAAGGCCAGAAATATTTGAACAGAAAACTAAAGATTCCTCTTTGTCAAAGAACTGAGTGAATTCAGCTTCACGATGACGGTACCAAGTGACTGTTGTTCCAGGAGCTAGAAGCCTGTGTTCCTTCAGTCTAGAGCCAAGTAACTGTCCACTTTCTTTTGGACGGTTAAGGTCTCTCACCAAGTCATTGAGTTCAACTTGGTTGAAGGGTTTGGGATCGTCATTTGTTGGTGGTTCAAAGTCTACATTCATCTCCTTAGAATCACTGGTATCAGACTCTGATGAAATTTGCCATGTCTCAGGTGGCACAGATACAGGAATATCTTCAGAGTGTGGAACAGACCTTATTGCTGAAGGAATATTTGTGTATATTATTATTGTGCTACAAGTTGACCTCAAGAAAATTCTGCTGCCATCACTACACATCAAATTAGTGCTTATGAAAAATTTTGTGAAGGCAAGCTAAAGGCAGGAATCTTTGTTGGCCCTGAGATTCGGTAATTGATGAAGGACAAGCATGTTGATGAAGCATTAGCAGGTGTCGAGGTGAATGTCTGGTTTTCATTCAAGCAGATTGTCCAAAACTTCCTGGGAAACAAGCGCTCCCCTGAATATGAAAAAATGATCCAAGACCTGATTTCAAGTTTCCAACAACTTGGGTCTAAAATGAGTGTGAAGATGCACTTTTCCTCACATCTTGACTGTTTTCCCAACAATTGTGGGGACTACAGTGAGGAACAAGGGGAGTGGTTCCATCAGGATATTTGCACCATGGAAACTCGATACCAGGGCAAATGGAATTTCAGAATGATGGCAGATTACTGCTGGTCATTGAATCGTAATGGTCTCGATGCACAGCATAAGCGAAAATCAAAGCGGTCCTCCTTCCTTTGATTCAACATGTAGGATAACCATTAAGAACATATTTTTTTAATAAAATCATTTGATTTGATTTATGTTGATTTGGAATTCATATGTTCTTAAAAGTAACAGAATGTGCTTTTCCATGATTACTTGCCTAATTTTAATAAAGTAACAATTTATTAAAAATTCACATTTCTTATTATCATGAATTTGTATTTTTCAAAATCCTTACGTGATAGAGTAAAATGGTTTAGATATTTACAATCAGCAGCCCAAGAATATATAAGATCGCAAACATGAATAAAAATAAAAATTAAAAACATTCTAAATGCAGACCAGAGTTATGCTTCAAAATGTTTGTAAAGATAAGTTAGGTCTTACCGAGGAAACGAGGGTCAATAAGGCTACACTTAACTTAATAAGTGGACGATTTATCATCATGTATGAAGCCTGTCAATATGAAAGCTGTATGAAGAGTGTCATTATGAAAGCTGTATGAAGCCTGTCATTATGAAAACTGTATGAAACCTGTCACTATGAAATCACGTATGAAGCCTGTCAATATGAAAGCAGAATGAAGCCTGTCATTACGAAAGCTGCATGAAGCCTGTCAGTATGAAAGCAGTATGAAGCCTGTCATTATGAAAGCTGCATGAAGCCTGTCATTATTAAAGCAGTATGAAGCCCGTCAATATGAAAACTATATGAAGCCTGTCAGTATGAAAGCAGTATGAAGCCTGTCAGTATGAAAGCTGCATGATGCCTGTCAGTATGAAAGCAGTATGAAGCCCGTCAATATGAAAACTGTATGAAGCCTGTCAGTATGAAAGCAGTATGAAGCCCGTCAATATGAAAACTGTATGAAGCCTGTCATTATGAAAACTGTATTAATGTTGCCAGAATTACACAATATGTTAAGTAAAAGGACACATGAGCAACTAACGCAATATTTTATTGTGGCAACGTTTCGCTCTCCAGGAGCTTTGTCTAACCTTGACAAAGCTCCTGGAAGCGAAACTGCCACAGTAAATGACGCATCACTTGCACTTGTGACCTTTTACTCAATATGAAAATGCATGAAGCCTTTAATAAGAAACGCTGTATGAAGCCTCTCAATACGAAGGCCGTAGAAAGAAGCTCGGTATCAAACCCAGGCGAAGCTTGTCAGCAGGTTAAGCCCAGAATACCATGAGAGCCGAAGATTATGTCTTTGCCCTCATTTAGATTAGTGAGATTAGTGTGAAAGTTCACAGCACTAAGTCTGAGAGAGACACACGCATACTATTTAGCAGCAGCTGTGATGGTCTCCACGGTTAGGTTACCTTAGGTTAGCTTTGTCAGGAAACAGGACAAGTGTTTCCTGACGCGCAGATGGAGTTTTAGGCCATCTGACCACAGGCATACTGGTCCACCTCTTTAAAAATTCTGGTTATCCACGTCTTTTCTGGACCCAGGGTGATCGACACACCGCAGCAACACACTAACAAGCGTGTGTAACACTCAGAATAACGAGTGTTTTTCCCAGGAGAGAGAGAGAGGCAGCGAGGTGCATGAGTGTATAAGTCTGGTACAACTTTGACTCCTTCAAACTCTGCGTGTAAGTTCTTGATCTTATAGCAGTTCATAACCCGGATTTATGGCCAAAATATATCACGGTCGTAAATATAAGGATCGTAGAGACCCCCAGGTGGGTGAAGGTAATAGGAGGGAGAGGATAGGTGGGGGTTGGTGATGGGGAAGGAGGGTGAGTGGGTGTTCGTTATGGGGAAGAAGGGCGAGTGGGTGATGGTGATGGGGAAGAAGGGTGAGTGGATGTTGGTGATGAGGAAGGAGGGTAAGTTCGTGATGGGGAGGGAGGGTGAGTAAGTGTTGGTGATGGGGAAGGAAGGTGAGTGGATGTTGGTGATGAGGAAGGAGGGTAAGTTCGTGATGGGGAGAGAGGGTGAGTAAGTGTTGGTGATGGGGAAGGAGGGTAAGTTGATGATGGGAAAGGAGGGTTAGTGGGTGTTGGTGATGGGGAAGGAGGGTGAGTATGTGATGGGAAAGGAGGGTGAGTGGGTGTTTGGGAATGGGAAGGAGGATGAATGGGTGTTGGTGATAGTTAAGGAGAGTAAGTGGGTGATTGTAATGGGGGAGGGTGAGTAGGTGTTGGTGATGGTGATAGGGAAGGAGGATGAGTGGGTGATGGTGATAGGGAAGGAAGGGAGTGGGTGTTGTTGATAGGGAAGGAGGGTGAGTGGGTGATGGTGATGGGAAGGAGAATGAATGGGTGATAGGGAACGAGGGTTAGTGGGTGTTGGTGATGGGAAAGGAGGGTGAGTGGGTCTTGGTGATAGAGAATTAGGGTGAGTGGGTGTTGGTGATGGGGAAGGAGGGTGAGTGGGTGTTGGTGACAAAAAGGAGGGTGAGTGGGTGTTGGTGATAGGGAAGGAGAGTGAGTGGGTGTTGGTGATAGGGAAAGAGGGTGAGTGGGTGTTGGTGTTGGAGAAGGAGAGTGGGTGGGTGTTGGTAATAGGGAAGAAGGGTGAGTGGGTGATGGGGAAGGAGGGTGAGTAGGTGTTTGTGAAGGGGAAGGAGGGTGAGTGGGTGTTGGTGAATGGGAAGGAGGATGAATGGGTGTTGGTGAATGGGAAAGGAGGGTGAGTGGGTGATGGTGATGGAGTAGTAGGGTGAGTGAGTGTTGGTGATGGGGATGGAGGGTGAGTGGGTGTTAATGATGGGGAAGGAGAATGGGTGTGTGTTGGTGATAGGGAAGGAGGGTGAGTGGGTGTTGGTGATGGGGAAAGAGGGTGGGTGGGTGTTGGTGATGGGGAAGGAGGGTGAGTGGGTGTTGGTGATGGGAAGGAGGGTGGGTGGGTGTTGGTGATGGGGAAGGAGGGTGAGTGGGTGTTGGTGATAGGGAAGGAGGGTGAATGGGTGTTTGTGATGGGGAAGGAGGGTGAGTGGGTGTTGGTGATGGGGAAGGAGGGTGGGTTGGTGTTGGTGATGGGGAAGGAGGGTGAGTGGGTGTTGGTGATGGGAAAAGAGGGTGAGTGGGTGTTGGTGATGGGGAAGGAGGGTGAATGGGTGTTGGTGATGGGGAAGGAGGGTGACTGGGTATTGGTGATGGGGAAGGAGGGTGGGTGGGTGTTGGTGATGGGGAAGGAGGGTGAGTGGGTGTTGATGAGGAAGGAGGGTGGGTGGGTGTTGGTGATGGGGAAGGAGGGTGAGTGGGTGTTGGTGATGGAGAAGGAGGGTGAGTGGGTGTTGGTGATGGGGAAGGAGGGTGAGTGGGTGTTGGTGATGGAGAAGAGGGGTGAGTGGGTGTTGGTGATGGGGAAGGAGTATGAGTGGGTGTTGGTGATGGAGAAGGAGGGTGAGTGGGTGTTGATGATGGGGAAGGAGGGTGAGTGGGTGTTGGTGATGGAGAAGGAGGGTGAGTGGGTGTTGCTGAAGGGGAAGGAGGGTGAGTGGGTGTTGGTGATGGAGAAGGAGAGTGAGTGGGTGTTGGTGATGGGGAAGGAGGGTGAGTGGGTGTTGGTGATTGGGAAGGAGGGTGAGTGGGTGTTGGTGATGGAGAAGGAGGGTGAGTGGGTGTTGGTGATGGGGATGGAGGGTGAGTGGGTGTTGGTGATGGATAAGGAGGGTGAGTGGGTGTTGGTGATGGAGAAGGAGGGTGAGTGGGTGTTGGAGAGCTGATAAACATTTTGTCTTTAATTTCATGCGGAAATTAATAGTTTTTATGTTGGTGATTTATATTCATAAAGACTCACATACACACACACACACATACAAACACACACATACACACACTCACACATACACACACTCACACATACACACACACATACACACACACACACATGCATACACACACACCTCCTAGAGTTCTATGATAAGGTAACAGAAGTAAGGCAAGAGAGAGAAGGGTGGATTGATTGCATTTTCCTGGACTGCAGGAAGGCCTTCGACACAGTTCCTAACATGAGATTAGTAAAGAAGTTGGAAGAACAAGCATGTATAACAGGAAGGGCACTGGAATGGATCAGGGAATACCTCACAGGGAGGCAACAACGGGTCATGGTGCGTGATGAGGTATCACAGTGGGCACCTGTGACGAGCGGTGTACCGCAGGGGTCAGTCCTAGGACCAGTGTTATTCTTAGTATATGTAAATGACATGACGGACGGGATACACTCAGAAACGTCTCTGTTCGCAGATGATGTGAAATTAATGAGGAGAATCACATCGGAAGAGGACCAAGCAGGACTTCAAACAGACCTGGACAAGCTTGACATCTGGTCTAGCAACTGGCTTCTCGAATTCAATCCCACCAAATGCAAAGTCATGAAGATCGGAGAAGGGCAAAGAAGACCGCTGACAGAGTACAGGCTAGGCGGACAAAGGCTACAAACCTCGGCAAAGGAGAAAGAGTATAACGCCAAGCACGTCTCTGGAGGCACACATCAACCAGATAACTGCGGCAGCATATGGGCGACTGGCAAACCTAAGATTAGCGTTCCGTTACCTTAACAAGGAATCGTTCAAGACACTGTACACCGTGTACGTCAGGCCCATACTAGAATATGCAGCACCAGTCTGGAACTCACACCTGGTCAAGCACGTAAAGAAACTAGAGAAAGTGCAAAGGTTTGCGACAAGGTTAGTTCCACAACTCAGGGGTCTGTCCTATGAAGAAAGGTTGAGGGAAATAGGACTAACAACACTGGAGGAAGGAAGGGTCAGAGGAGACATGATAACGACATACAAAATACTGCGGGGAATCGACAAGGTAGACAGTGACAGGATGTTCCAGAGAGGGAACACAGAAACAAGGGGACACAACTGGAAGCTGAAGACTCAGATGAGTCAAAGGGATGTTAGGAAGCATTTCTTCAGCCACAGAGTAGTCAGGAAGTGGAATGGACTAGAGAAAGATATAGTGGAGGCGGGAACCATACACAGTTTTAAGACATGGTATGATAAAGCTCATGGAGCAGGGAGAGCAGAGACCCAGTAGCTGACAGCGAAGAGGCGGGGCCAGGAGCTGAGTCTCGACCCCTGCAACCACAATTAGGTGAGTACACATACACACACTCTCACACACACACATATACACACACATACACACAGATACACACACACATACACACACTCACACATACACACACACACACAAACACACATACACACACACACACACACGCCTACACACACACACACACACAAACCCACACACACACACACACACACACACACACACACACACTGACAGAGTGGACAGAGACATAATGTTCCAGAGATGGGACACAGCAACAAGGGGACACAGTTGGAAGTTGAAGACTCAGATGAATCACAGAGATGTTAGAAGTATTTCTTCAGTCACAGAGTGGTCGGGAAGTGGAATAGCTTGGGAAGCGATGTAGTGGAGGCAGGTTCCATACATAGCTTTAAGGAGAGGTATGATAAAACTCATGGAGCAGGGAGCGTGACCCAGTAGCGGCCAGTGAAGAGGCTGGGCCAGGAGCTATGACTCGACCCCTGCAACCACAACTAGGTGAGTACACAGTAGAGACACCGCGTGCGCGGGTCACATCTTTTAGTGCTCTGCAGGGGTTATCAAGTGTGTCAGGGTAGTGAACAACCCTTGAAGTTATTTACGAGTTGCCCTGAGCCACATAAGTGAGGGGAGAGCCATAATTTTATAAGTGAAGTTCAAATTGATATCTGGTGTCGGGGTCAGAGTGGGAAGGCCTAGTGTGCTCCAGGCGACGTTGCCACATGTGTCTCTCAAGGTATTAAAGTGAAATTAATATGTGGCAAGTGAAAGAAATACAGTGAATAGGTTATATTATATATCAACAAGAAACGAAAGTGGATATACGCCAGAACACCTCATCGACTTGGACAATCTACAGGATACTACAGGCTGCTACAGGCTCCATCGCAAGTACATCTCACCTATGCGTGGTTTTCGGGGAGTCGGGTGTAAATTCCAATTACCTAACCGCTAAGCTGTTTGTGAACGGTCAACTCTCATAGTACGATAAGGAATAGGATACCAAGTACTTGGTAACGAATAGCAATTGGTAATTTCTAGTAGAAAAGGGCGAGCAGACAGGTGAAGCATAGAATACATTAACTGGTAGATCAGGTGTGTCAGGTCAGGCCAGGTAGAAGAGCACTGTAGACGACCTCGCAGACCCCACATACACATACACCAAAACACAATTTCACTACTACTTTTCACACACATAATAAACCCACACACATATAGTTCCACACACACACACACACACACACATAGATCACACACAGCATAGAATACATTAACTGGTAGATCAGGCGTGAGTCAAGTTACGCCAGGTAGAGGAGCACTGCAGACGACGTGTCACTCGCAAACTCCACATACACACCCATACACCATAACACACAATTTCACCACTACTTTTCACACAACCCACACACACACACACACATGCATACACACACATACATACACACACATACATACACTCACATACATACACACACATACATACACACACATACATACGCAGGGAGGCGAAGACTCGAAGTGTCAGAGCATGGAAAAGGTACAGAAGGTAAAGAACCCAGGTAAACAAGGAGATTAGTCGAAGAGCTAGAAACGAGTATGCACAGGTACGGAGGGAGGCCCAGAAACAGTACGAAAATGAGAGCATCAAAAGTCAAGTCTGACCCAAAACTGATG
>WNWK01058658.1:0-10391 GCA_009830355.1 Cherax destructor | reverse complement strand
CACTCACTAGTGTTAAACACCTAATGTTAGGGGTGGTTTTTTTCCCACTAGTGTTAAAGGGGTTGTTGATGGCCCCTCACTAGTTTTAAAAAGGTGGAAGGTTCCCCCTAGTGTTACAAGGGCGTTGAGGGTTTCCCCCCTATTTTTAAAAAGGTCCTTTTGATGATTTTTCATTAGTGTTACAAGGTACGTTGATGGTTCCCCCTAGTGTTACAAGGTGCGTTGTTGGTTCTCTCATAATTTACAAGGTGTGTTGATGGTTCACCCCTAGTGTTGCAAGGTGTGTTAGGTTCTTCACTAGTTTAAAAAGGTGGATGGTTACCCACTAGTGTTACAAGGTGCGTTGATGGTTCACCCACATTAACAAGGTTTTTTTATTGTTCTCTCACTAGTGTTACGTGCGTTGATAGTTCACCCACTAGTGTTAAAGGTGTTGATGGTTTCTCACTATTTAACAAGGTGTGTTGATGGTTCCTCATTTTTAAGGTCGAGGTTTTCCCCCACTAGTGTTAAAGGGTGCTTGATGGTTCTCTACTAGTGTTAAAGGTGATTTTATGGTTCACTTACTAGTGTTAAAGGTGCGTTTATGGTTCCTCTATGTTACAAGGGGCGTTGAGGGTTTCCCCCTACAGTGTTTCAAGGTGCGTTGATGGTTCTTCACTAGTGTTAAAGGTACGTTGATGGCTCTCTCATAGTGTTACAAGGACATGGTTCACCAACTGATGTTACAAGGTGCGTAGATGGTTCCCCACTGTGTTACAAGGTGTGTTGAGGTCCCCAAGGCAAGGTGCGTTGATGGTTTCTCACTAGTGTTACAAGGGCGTTGATGGTTCTCTCACTAGTGTTACAAGGTGTGTTGATGGTTCACCCACTATGTTACTAGGGTTGATAGTTCTCTCCGGGAAAGGTGCTTGATGGTTCTCTCACTGTGTTACAAGGTGCGTTGATGGTTCACACATATGTTCAAGGTGTGTTATGGTTTCCTCACTATTTAAAGGTGTTTGATGGTTCACCCACTAGTGTTACAAGGTGTTGATGTTTCCCCCCACTAGTTTTAAAAAGGTTGTTGATGGTTCTTCACTAGTTTTAAAAAGGTGTGTTGATGGTTCACCCACTAGTGTTACAAGGTGTGTTGATGTTTCCCCCCACTAGTGTTACAAGGTGGTTGATGGTTCTCTCACTAGTGTTCAAGGTGCTTGATGGTTCTCTCACTAGTTTCAAGGTGTGTTTATGGTTCACCCACTAGTTTTAAAAAAAAAGGTTGATGGTTCCCCCCTAGTGTTCAAGGACGTTGATGGTTCTCACTAGTGTTCAAGGTTGTTGAAGGTTCACTCACACTAGTGTTACAAGGTGTTTTTAAGGCTCACCCACTAGTGTTACAAGGGGTTTTGGGTTCACCCACTAGTTTAAAGGTGTTGTTTTTTCCCCAGTATTACAAGGTGGTTGATGGTTTGATGTTACAAGGTGTTTGATGGTTTATCCACTAGGTTAAAGGGGATGAAGGTTCACCCATTTGTTACAAGGTGCTTGATGGTTCACCCACTAATGTTACAAGGAGTGTTGATGGTTCACTCAATAGTGTTAGAATGTGTTCGGTTCACCCACTATGTTACAAGGTGCGTTGATGGCCCCCCACTAGTGTTCAAGGTGTTTGAGGTTCACCCACTAGTGTTAAATGTGTTTGAAGGTTCACTCTCTAGTGTTCAAGGTGTTTTAAAATTCACCCACTAGTGTTAAAAGGTGTTGGGGGTTCCCCATAGTGTTACAAGATGTGTTGAATTCCTTTAGTGTTAAAGGTGTTGAAGGTTCACTCACTAGTGTTACAAGGTGTGTTGATGGTTCACACCCCTAGTGTTACAAGGTGTTTATGGTTCACCCACTAGTTTAAAGGGTGTGTTGATGGTTACCCACTAGTTTACAAGGTGTGTTGATGGTTCACAATAGTGCAAGGTGTTGAAGGTTCACTCCTTGTTACAAGGTGTGTTGAGAAAGGTTTCCCCAATACTAGTTGTGTAAAAAAAAAGGGAATTTAAATTTAGCCTGTTTTAAACAGTCAGGATTTTTTGGGCAAAATGAGAAGAAAATCCAGTGTTCGTTGGGACCGTCAGCTTAGCTGAGATGTTCGTACTCATTTCTGCAACCTTGAACTCCTGACATGTTTGCAACACGGAACCTGACAACTTTTGGTTGTTTTGTATTCTTTTCGCTTGTTGGGTTTTTTGCATGAGTGTGTGTGTGTGTGTGTGTGGGGGTTTGTGTGCGTGTGTGTGTGTGTGTTTTTATGTGTTTGTTTTTTATGTGTGTGTGTGTGTGTATGTGTGTGTGTGTGTGTGGTGTGTGTGTTTTTTTGTGTGTGTGTTTTTTGTGTGTGGTGTGTGTGTGTATGTACCCCCTAGTTGTACCACCTAGTTGTGGTGGGGGGCGAGTCAAGCCCGGCCCCGCCTCTTCACTGGCCGCTACTGGGTCACCCCCTGCGCCTGTTTATCATACCTCTGCTTAAAGCTATGTATAGAGCCTGCCTCCACTACATCGCTTCCTAAACTTTCCCCACTTCCCGACCTCTGTGACTAAAAAAATACTTCCTAACATCTCTGTGTTAAAATTCCATTTTCCCTTGTTTTTTTTCCCCCCTTTGGAACATTCTGTCTCTCCCCACTTTGTCAATTCCCCAGTATCTTATATGTTGTTATCTTCCCCCTCCCCTCCTGTCCTCCAGTGTCGTCGGTCGATTTCCTTAACCCCCCTCGTAGGACACCCCCCTTACCCGGGACTAGTCTTGTTGCAAATTTCCTTTTTCTCGAGCTTCTTCACATGCTTGGCTAGGTGTGGGTTCCAAACTGGTGCTGCATACCCAATATTAACGTACACAGTGGGGTCCTGAACGATTCTTTATTAAGATGTCAATGTGTTCTTAGGTTTTGGCCCCAATCGCAGCTTATTTGGTTGATGTGCGCCTCGGAATGTGTCTGGTGTTATACTCACCCCAAGATTTTTTCCTTGTTTGGGGTTTTCAGTCTCTGGCCCCTAGGCTGTACTCCATCTTCTTTTTTTGCCCTTCCCCAATCTTCATGACTTTGCCGGTGGGTTGAACCCCAGGGAGTTGTGGACCAGGTTGCAGGCTGTCCAGACCCTTTGTAGTTCTGCCTGGTCCTCGTCCGATTAATTTTCTCATCAATTTCATCATCTGCAAACAGGCACTTCGGAGTCCCTTCCGTCATGTCGTTCACAAATACCAGAAACAGCACTGGTCCCGGACTGACCCCTGTGGAACCCCGCTCGTCCCGGCCCCCGACACCTCGCCACGTACCATGACCGCTGCTGTCTCCTGACAGGTATTCCCGACCCCAAAGTAGTGCCTTCCCTGTTCCCCCCCGCCTGGTCCTCCAGCTTCTGCACTAATCTCTTGTGTGGAACTGTGTAAAAAGTTTTAAACCAAAAAATATGCAATCTACCCACCCCTCTCTCTTCCTTATCGCTGTCACCCTGTCGTAGAACCCCAGTAGGTTTGTGAAAGATTTCCGTCCCTGAAACCGTGTTGGCCGTCGTTGATAAGCTCATTCCTTTCTGGTGCTCAACCACCCTTCTCCTGACTATCTTCTCCATGCCTTTTCTCAATACATGTCAGTGACACTTCAGTTTAGTGCTACGTTCCTGTCCCTTTTAAAAAATTGGGGAAAAATTTGCTTTTTCCAAACCTCAGGTAGTTTTTTCCCCGTTTCATAGATGTGTTGAAGATGGGTTTGGGGGAAATAGCTCCTCTGCCCCCTCTCCGGCCCCTGGAGAGTTTTTTGGCCCCATCGCCTTTGAAGTATCTGCTCGCTTAGTAGCCTCTTCATTTCCCCCATTTGTTTTTTTGTGCCCCGCACTTGAGGTTTACCCTACCCCCCCCCCTTTCTGGAGGCCCTTCTATCCCTTTTAAACCTTTTTGAATCTCATGTTGAGCCCCTCACACACTTCCCGGTCATTTCTTTGACCCCCCCCCTTTTTTCAGCCTGATCACCTGGCCCCTTTACGTTGTTCCCCCCTGATGGGCTGTACACCCTTTTGGGGCAGATTTTTTGCTGCTATGTCATTCTCATGTTTTTGGGGCCCCCTTTGATCTGTGCATTTCATTTCTGGCTCACGACTGCTCCCCTTTTTCCCCGGGGGTTTTTTGCCTTCTGTACCTCTTCCTTCCCCCTTCACATTGGTTTTTTGGGTTCCCTGCCCTTTGGGTGAACCATGGCTCACCCCGTTTTTTTCGTTCTCCTGTTCCCTTTTGGAAAAACCTCTCCTCACTTCCTTGCAAATTGTTGTCATATATTCCATCATCTCGTTTTGACCCCTGCCATCTCTGTCCCACTGCCTGTGCAGGAAGTTCCCATCCCACATAGTCCCTTTCTTGTAGTTTGCTTCATTTGTGCACCCCCCTGCTTCCCCTCCACTTGTAACTCTACTATGTATTCAAACTTAAACCATATGACCCCGGCCCCAAGGGGGCTTTCATGGTGATGCCCCCAATATCTGCACTACTCGGGGGGAATACTAGGTCCAGTCTCGTGGTTTCATTTTCTCTCGGTGTGTCCCTTACGTGTTGGAAGAATTTTCCAGTACCACCTCCAGCATCTTAGCCTCCACTTTCTTGGCCCCCATGTGGCCCAAGTTTCCCCAATCAATTTCCTTATGGGAAGTCCCCCATGATCAAGCTCCTGTCGCGCCGGCCCTTCTGGCCACTTCTGCCAGAGTGTAATATCGTTGTTACTCTCATCATACTTTGCCTTGGCCTCCTGCTGTTCTGTGGTGGGTTATACATCACTGCAATTACCACCTTGGGACCTCCAGACTGTAGCATCCCTACTATGTAATCCCCAGCTTCCCCCCGTCTCCTCCTCCACCCGTCAAAATCCCATGGGTTTTTTACAACCCCACCCCTGCCCTCTGTCTTTCCCCAGGATCTGGATCCCATTGGAAAGATGGCATCTTTATCATACCGGAGTTTGGTTTCTGTGAGAGCTATTATGTCCGGGATGCCTCTTTGACTCTTTTCTGCCCTCCCACTTTTTTGTTATTCCATCAGCATTGGTTACCATACCTTCAGTTTCCTCTCTACTACTGTGTTTTGGGGTCTGTGGGGGGGGGGACCTGGTGGTGTTGTGGGATTCTATGTGAGGTTGGGTGGGGGCTGAGATTGTTGGTGTAGTTTGTGTTGGGATAGTGTGCTTGGTTGTTGGGTGTTTGGGATGGTTCTTGTGTGCTTGTTCTTGTTGCTCCCCCTTTCCCTGGTTGTCCCTACTGATTCTGTCCTTGTCCCTCCTCCTCGCTCCTTTCCCTTTGTGTCCTCTCCTCAGCTGCTGTCGTTCTGTTTTGTTCTGTCCCGGTCTAGAACACCCTCCTGTTTCTTCCGTTTCCTTCAATCGTGGTTTCTTTTGGAGGATTCTGTTCTCTCTGTTTCTTCCGAGAATCAACGAGCGGTCGTTTTCCCCCCTTGATACCCCATTCTCTGAAAATTTACAATCTCGGACATGTCTTCTTCACCTATTTCTTGAGTATCCCTCTCAATCTCCTTTCTTTGCCTGCTCTTTCAGTGTGTGTCCTTCCCTCACTCTCCTTCAGCCCATGAATAAACACCTCCTCCCATTCCCTTTTCCCCTTTGCAGCTCAGGCCCTGTTTCTCCTTCTTTTTCCTGTTGCTCTTGGTGCATGATCGTTCCTCTGCATTTGCCCTATTCCCCTCTCCACCTGCTCAGCCTCACCCTCTTCGCCCTTGGCCCTGCTTGGGGCAGATACGGCCATAGCGTAGGTTCCTTCCTTCCCGATGGGCCCCCTTGATCTGTGTCTTTTGGTCAATACCCCCGCCTGCTTCAGCCTGTTTATCTATTTTTTCTAGGCCCCTTATCCTGGCACTGCATCTTCAGCTTGTGCCTCCCAGTTCTTCTTCTCCCCTCCAACCTCTTTTCCAGTTTCACAGAAAGCCTCTCTCCATCTTTTCAGAAAGTTCCTGGTTTTCTCTCCCACTCTTTTTCCATCCTTTTTTCACTGCTCTTTCATCCATTCTTCCTTACCGGCGTTCTCCTCTGGACCCTGGGTCCTGCGAGTCCCTACCACCATTTTTTTTTTTTTTTTTTTTTTTTTTTTGGGGTGCAAAAAGGGGAGAGGTGTACAGAGAGAGGGGGGGGGACAAAGAAAGGGGAAGGGGTAAGGAGGATTTGGGGTTGGGGGGGGGAGGGAAGGGGAAGGGGGAATATGCAGAGGTGGGGGAGAGAGAGAGGGATTTGGGGACTAGGAGAGGGGGAGGGAAGGGTAGAGAAAGTGAGAAAGAAAGAGGGAGAGATGGGGGGGGGGGAGAGGGGAGAGAGGGATGGGTAGAGGGAGAGAGATGGGGAGAAGAGAGAGAATGATTTGGGTGGGGGAGAAGGGTGGGGGGAGTTGAGAGGGGGGGAGAGAGAGAGAGAGGATTCGGGGACCGGGAAGGGGGAGGAAGGGTAGAGAAAGAGAGATAAGAGAGGGAGAGATGGGGAGGGAGGGGAGCTGGGGAGGGAGGGAGAGCTGGGGAGAGAGATGGATGGGGAGAGGGGAGAGATGGGGAGACAGATGAGGAGGGAGAGCTGGGGAGGGGGGGAGAGGGGAGAGAGATGGGGGGAAAAGAGATAGGGGAGAGAGAGAGGTGGGAAGAGAGAGATGGGGATATAGGGTGAGATAGTGAGTGGTGTGAGAGGGAGAGATTGAATGTGAGGTGTGTGAGTGTGAGGTGTAAGAGAGGGGGAAGGTGGGGGCAAGGGAGGTGGAGGAGGGGGAGAGTGGGAGGGGGTGGGTGGGGTGGGAAGAGCGGAAAGGCTGGGGAAGGGGGAGAGGGGGAGGTGAGGGGGGGAGGGGAATGGTGGTAGGGGCGTCTACCCGTTAGTCGTTATGTATCCTTACTGTCCTTTGTACCCACATGTACTGAGTACCCAATCCCTTGGTTTCCTTGTCACTGTCTATGTGAAAAATTACTATCAGTTGAATTATTTTGTTGTATGGATTATTATTGTATGTATGTGTGTGTGTATATGGTTTAAGAGGGGGGAAGATGTGTGTGTGTGTGTGTGTGTGGTGTGTGTGTGGTGTTGTGTGTGTGTGTGTATGTGTGTGTTAGTTAGTTCATTTTGTCCTAGGCACATGTCAATTAGACACAGGCCTGTTGTGTATGTGTGTGTGTGTGTGTGCGGGGTGTGTGTGTATGTGTGTGTGTGTGTGTATTTTGTGGTGTGTTTGTATGTGTGTGCGTGGGTGTGTGTGTGTTTGTGTGTGTGTGTGCGTGTGTGTGTGTGGGGGGTGTGTGTGTGTGTGTGTGTGTGTGTGTGTGTACCACCTACTCACCTAATTGTGGGCGGGGTCGAGATCAGCTCCTGGGCCTCTTCGCTGTCCGCTACTGGGTCTCTGCTCTCCCTGCTCCATGAGCTTTATCATACCTTGTCTTAAAACTATGTATGGTTCCCCTTCACTATATCGTTCTCTAGACTATTCCACTTCCTAACTACTCTATGGCTGAAAGTCTTCCAAATCCCGACTCATCTGAGTGTTCAGTTTCCCAGTTGTGTCCCCTTGTGTCTGTTTCCCTCTGGAACATCCTGTCACTATCTACCTTGTCAATTCCCCGCAGTATTTTGTATGTCGTTATCATGTCTCCTCTAACCCTTCTGTCCTCCAGTGTTGTTAGTCCTATTTCCTCAACCTTTCTTCTGGACAGTCCCTGAGTTGTGGAACTAACCTTGTCGCAAACCTTTGTACTTTCTCTAATTTCTTGACGTGCTTGACCAGGTGTGGGTTTCCAAACTGGTGCTGCATATTATGGGCCTGACTACACGGTGTACAGTGTCTTGAACGATTTCTTGTTAAGGTAACGGAATGCTAATCTTAGGTTTGGTCGCCCATATGCTGCCCAGTTATCTGGTTGATGTGTGCTTCCAGAGAGTGCTTGGCGTTATACTCCCCAAGGTCTTTCTCCTTTGACGAGGTTTTAGCCTTTGTCCACCTAGCCTGTACTCTGTCAGCGGTCTTCTTTGACCTTCTCCGATCTTCATGACTTTGCATTTGGTGGGGTTAAATTGAAAGCCAGTTGCTAGACCAGATGTCAAGTTTCCAGGTCTCTTTGAAGTCCTTTGGTCCTTTCCGATGTGATTCTCCTCATTAATTTCACATCATCTTTGAATATAGACACTTTTGATCTATCCCGTCCGTCATGTCATTCCCCAAGAATAGCACTGGTCCTAGGTTGACCCCTGCGGAGCCGCTCGTCACAGGTGCCCACTGTGATACCTCACCACGCACCATGACCTGTTGTTGCCTCCCCGTGAGGTATTCCCGATCCATTCCAGTGCCCTTCCTGTTATACACGCTGGTCTTCCAACTTCTTTACTAATCTCATGTGAGGAACTGTGTCAAAGGCCTTCCTGCGTCCAGGAAAAGACAACCCACCCTTCTTTCCATCTGTTCATGATAGAACTCCAGGAGGTTTTTACACAGGATTTGCCTTCCCTGATGTGTGTGTGTGTGTGTGTGTGTGTGTGTGTGTGTGTGTGTGTGCTTTAAAAGAGAAAAAGAAAAGAAGAGGAGAATATTTACTACAACTGTTGTTAATCAATAAGTCAAGTGGTTGCTCATCCCTATCTCCCTCATCACCATCTCCCTCCCTCCCTCCTCACCCCCCTTTTTTCCCTCCGTCACCCTAGAGCCCCTCCTCACCCATCATTCCCCTCCTCACAATCCTCCCCCGCCTCCCCATTACCTCTCACCCATTGCTAACAAACTACCGACCTGACTAGCAACCTAACACCCACATCAACTTACCTTAACGATTTGCAGCTAAGTGTTTTTAATGGTCAATTATGGCAGGTACGTCATAGTATTTCCCAATAGACTTGTAACTAATGGGTAATTACCTCCCCTCCCCCACCCCAAAAAAATGTGTTTTTTGTGAGTTCTTAACTGCCTCGTTACCATCCTGTTTCGTTACCTTGTGTGTCTTTATCTTACTATGTTTTGCATTTTGATTCTTGTGTGGTGGATGATTTGGTGATGGTGGTGATGGTGGTGATGGTGATGTGTGGTGGATGATTGGTAGTGATGGTGATTTTGGTGGATGATTGGAGTGATGGTGATGTGTGGTGGATGATTTGGTGATGGTGGTGATGGTGATGTGTGGTGGATGTTGGTAGTGATGGTATGTGTGGTGGATGATTGGAGTGATAGTGATGTTGGTGGATGATTGGTGGTGATGGTGATTTTGGGGGGATGATTGGTAGTGATGATGATGTGTGGTGGATGATTGGTAGTGATGGTGATTTTGGTGGATGATTGGTAGTGATGGTGATGTTGGTGGATGATTGGTAATGATGGTGATTTGGTGGATGATTGGTGGTGATGGTGATGTGGGTGGATGATTGAGTGATGGTGATGTGTTGGGGGTGATTGGTGGTGATGGTGATTTTGGTGGATGATTGGTAGTGATGATGATGTGTTGGATGATTGGTAGGATGGTGATATGTGGTGGATGATTGGTAGGGTGGTGATGTGGTGGATGATTGGTAATGATGGTGATGTGTGGGGATGATTGGTAGTGATGGTGATGTGTGGAGGATGATTGGTAGTGATGGTGATGTGTGGTGGATGATTGGTAGTGATGGTGATGTGTGGTGGATGATTGGTAATGATGGTGATGTGTGGTGGATGATTGGTGTGATGGTGATGTGTGGAGGATGATTGGTAGATGATGATGTGTGGTGGATGATTGGAGTGATGGTGATGTGTGGTGGATGATTGGTAGTGATGGTGATGTGGGATGATTGGTAATGATGGTGATGTGTGGTGGATGATTGGTGGTGATGGTGATGTGTGGGGAATTGGAGTGATGGTGATGTGTGGTGGATGATTTAGGATGGTGATAAGTGGTGGGTGATTGGTAAGATGGTGATGTGTAGTGGGTGATTGGTGGTGATGGTGATATGTGGTGAATGATTGGTGGTGATGGTGATTTTGGTGGATGACTGGGGAGATGGTGATGGTGGTGGATGTTGGCGTGATGGTGGTTAATAGTTGGGTGATGGTGGTTAATAGTTAGGGGTGATGGTGGTTAATAATTAAAGGGGAATGGTGGTTAATAATTAAGGGTAATGGTGGGTAATAATTGGGTAATAATTAAAGGGTAATGGTGGGTAATAATTGGGAATAATTAAGGGTAATGGTGGGTAATAATTAAAGGGGAATAATTGGGTAATGGTGGTAAATAATTGGGGGAACGGTGGTTAATAAAAGGATAATGGTGGTTAAATTCCGATCTTACTGTCCAATCTCCTAAACACTATAAAAATAAGGTAAAATCTTTTTTCCAAACAACAAGATTGAAAAAATAATGAATTATTCTCCCCGGATACACA
>WNWK01058657.1:0-10391 GCA_009830355.1 Cherax destructor | reverse complement strand
AAACGTCGAAATATGCAATAAAATACGATTTTAGCACATTTTTCTGAGCTTTTTAATGTTTCATGTATTTTTCGAAAATAATATGAAATATTCTATAAAAATATTGATTTTTATAGATTTTAATGGGATTTTTAAAAATATGTAAATAATTAATAAATATTCAAAAATGCTATAAAACTTGATTTTATTGCATTTTTTGACGATTTAGGATTTTCAAGGATTTTCTGAAAAACTATTTTTTAGATAAAATATACCTATGAGTAAGCTTCCTAAAAGAAAATCATAAAATTTTGCTTACTTTTCCCATAAATTTCAATTGCAGTAGAATTCTATTTAAAAGTTGATAATCTAGGTATTTTAGCTAAAAATGACTTTTGCCAGAAAAGCCAAAACCTCAAACCGCTCTAAAACGTCGAAATATGCAAAAATACGATTTTAGCACATTTTTCTGAGCTTTTTAATGTTTCATGTATATTTCGAAAATAATATGAAATACTCTATAAAAATATTGATTTTTATAGATTTTTAATGGGATTTTTAAAAGTATGTAAATAATAATAAATATCAAAAATGTATAAACTTGATTTATTGCATTTTGACGATTTAAGGCATTTTCAAGGATTTTCTGAAAACCCTATTTTTTTAGATAAAATATACTGAGTAAGCTTCCTAAAAGAAAATCATAAAATTTTGTTACTTTTCCCATAAATTTCAATTGCAGTAGAAATTCTATTTAAAGTTGAATAATCTAAGTATTTTAGCTAAAAATGAGTTTTGCCAGAAAAGCACTCAAACCGCTCTAAAACGTCGAAATATGCAATAAAATACGATTTTAGCACATTTTTCTGAGCTTTTTAATGTTTCATGTATTTTTGAAAATAATATGAAATACTCTATAAAAATATTGATTTTATAGATTTTTAATGGGATTTTTTAAAAATATGTAAATAATTTATAATATTCAAAATGCTATAAAACGTTATTTTATTGCATTTTTGACGATTTAAGGCATTTCAAGGATTTTCGAAAACTATTTTAGATAAAATCCTAGATAAGCTTCTAAAAAAAATCATAAAATTTTAACTTTTCCATAAATTTAATTGCAGTAAATTTTTTAAAAGTTTAAATCTAGTATTTTAGCTAAATGATTTTGCAAACACTAAACCGCTCTAAAACGTCGAAATATGCAATAAAATCATTTTAGCAATTTCTGACTTAATGTTTCATGTATTTGAAAATAATGAAATATTATAAAATATTGTTTATAGATTTTTAATGGGATTTTTAAAAATATGTAAATAATATAATATTAAAGTTAAACTTATTTATTGCATTTGACATTTAAGGCATTTTCAAGGATTTTCTGAAATATTTAGATAAAATACCTATGAGTAACTTCCTAAAGAAAATCATAAAATTTTGCTACTTTTCCATAAATTTATTGCAGTAGAATTTATTTAAGTTGAAAATCTAGTATTTAGCTAAAATGAGTTTTCAGAAAAGCACTCAAACCGCTCTAAAACGTGAAATATGCAATAAATAATTTAGCCATTTCTGAGCTTTATGTTTCATTGAAAATAAATGAAATATAAAAAATATTGATTTTATAGATTTTAATGATTTAAAATGTAAAAATATAATTAAATGCTATAAACTTATTTATTGTTTTGCGATTTAAGGCATTTTAGATTTTCTGAAAAACTATTTTTAATAAAATACCTATGAGTAGCTTCTAAAAGAAAATCATAAATTTGCTTACTTTTCCATAATTTCAATGCAGTAGAAATTCTATTTAAAGTTTGAAATCTAGTATTTTGCAAAATAGTTTTGCAGAATTATTGCATTTTTGACGTAATTTCAAGATTTTCTGAAAACTATTTTTAGATAAAATACTATGAGTAAGCTTCTAAAAGAAAATCATAAATTTTGCTAACTTTTCCCATAAATTTCAATTGCAGTAGAAATTCTTTTAAAAGTTTGAAATCTAGTATTTTAGCTAAAAATGAGTTTTGCAGAAAAGCACTAAACCGCTCTAAAGTCGAAATATGCAATAAAATACGATTTTAGCACATTTTCTGAGCTTTTTAATGTTCATGTATTTTTCGAAAAATATGAAATACTCTATAAAATATTGATTTTATAGATTTTTAATGGGATTTTTTAAAATATGTAATAATTAATAAATATTAAAATGCTATAAAACTTGATTTTATGCATTTTGACGATTTAAGCATTTTCAAGATTTTCTGAAAATATTTTTAGATAAAATCCACCTATGAGTAAGCTTCTAAAAAAAATCATAAAATTTGCTAACTTTTCCCATAAATTTCAATTGCAGTAGAAATTTATTTAAAAGTTTGAAAATCTAGGTATTTAGCAAAAATGAGTTTTCAGAAAAGCACTCAAACCGCTCTAAAACGTCGAAATATGCAATAAAATACATTTTAGCACATTTTTGATTTTTATGTTTCATGTATTTTTAAAATAATATGAAATATTATAAAAATATTATTTTTATAGATTTTAATGATTTTTAAAATATGTAAATAATTAATAAATATTCAAAATGCTATAAAACTTGATTTTATTGCATTTTTGACGATTTAAGGCATTTTCAAGGATTTTCTGAAAACTATTTTTGATAAATCCACCTATGAGTAAGCTTCCTAAAAGAAAATCATAAAATTTTGCTTACTTTTCCCATAAATTTCAATTGCAGTAGAAATTCTATTTAAAAGTGTATTTTAGCTAAAAAATGAGTTTTGCCAGAAAAGCACTCAAACCGCTCTAAAACGTCGAAATATGCAATAAAATACGATTTTAGCACATTTTTCTGAGCTTTTTAATGTTTCATGTATTTTTCGAAAATAATATGAAATATTCTATAAAAATATTGATTTTTATAGATTTTTAATGGATTTTTAAAATATGTAAATAATTATAATATTCAAAATGCTATAAAACTTGATTTATTGCATTTTTGACGATTTAAGGCATTTTCAAGGATTTTCTGAAAACTATTTTTAGATAAAATCACCTATGAGTAAGCTTCCTAAAAGAAAATCATAAAATTTGCTTACTTTTCCCATAAATTTCAATTGCAGTAGAAATTCTATTTAAAAGTTGATAATCTAGGTATTTTAGCTAAAAATGAGTTTTGCAGAAAAGCACTCAAACCGCTCTAAAACGTCGAAATATGCAATAAAATACGATTTTAGCACATTTTTCTGAGCTTTTTAATGTTTCATGTATTTCGAAATATATGAAATACTCTTAAAAATATTGATTTTTATAGATTTTATGGATTTTTAAAAATATGTAAATAATTAATAAATATTCAAAAATGCTATAAAACTTATTTGCATTTTGACATTTGATCAGTTTTCTAAATATTTAAAAATATCATGAAATCATAATTACTTTTCCATAATTTCAATGAGTGAAATTCATTTAAGTGTATACTTATTGCTAAAATGAGTTTCAAAAAGCCTAAACGTCAACGTCAAATATAATAAATACGATTTAGCATTCGAGTTTAATTTCATGTTTGAAATAATAATACTATAAATTTGATTATAGATTTATGGATTAATATAATATAATAAATATTAAACATAACATTTTTTTGACATTAATTTTAGTTTTCTAACTTTTTAAAATAGAGTAAGCTTCTAAAGAATCAATTTTATTCCCATTCACGTATTTTTTAAGTTGAAATCAGATTCAATAGTTAGAAGCTAACCGTTAACGTCAAATATGCAATAAAATACGATTAGCACATTTTATTAATGTTAGTTTTAATATTTATAAATATTGATTTATAGATTAGATTTTAAAATATGTAAATAATTTATAATATTAAAATGCTATAAAACTTATTTATTGCATTTGACGATTTACATTTCAAGTTTTCTGAAAACTATTTAGATAAATCCTATGAGTAACTTCCTAAAGAAAATCATAAATTTGCTACTTTTCCCATAAATTTCAATTGCAAAATTATTTAAAAGTGAAATCTAGTATTTAGCTAAAAATATTTGCCAGAAAGCACTAAACCCTCTAAAACGTCGAAATACATAAAGATTTAGCCATTTTGATTTATGTTTCATGTATTTTAAAATATATAAATATTTAAAATATTGTTTTAGATTTTTAAGATTTTAAAAAATTAATAATATATATTCAAATCTATAACTATTTTATTGCATTTGACATTTAATTTCAGATTTCTGAAAACTATTTTTGATAAAATACCTATGAGTAACTTCCTAAAGAAAATCATAATTTTTACTTTTCCATAAATTTCAATTGCAGTGAATTTATTTAAAGTTATAATCTAGTATTTTAGCTAAAAATGAGTTTTGCAGAAAGACTAAACTCTAAGTTATGAATGATTTTACTCGATTTATTTTCATGTATTTGAAATAATATAATATATATTATTAATTATGATTTTTAAATATTAAATATTAAAATATTAAAATGTATAAAACTTGATTTATTGCATTTTTGACGATTTAAGCATTTTAAGTTTTCTGAAAACTATTTTTAATAAAATACCTATGAGTAAGCTTCTAAAAGAAAATCATAAATTTGCTTATTTCCATAAATTTAATTGAGTAGAAATTTATTTAAAAGTTGAAATCTAGTATTTTAGCTAAAATGAGTTTTGCAGAAAAGCACTAAACCGTTAAAACGTCGAATATGCAATAAATACATTTTAGCACATTTTGTTTTATGTTTCATATTTTGAAATAATATAAATTAAAATATTGATTTTATAGATTTTAATGGGATTTTAAAATATGTAAATAATTATAAATATTAAAATGCTATAAACTTGATTTATTGCATTTTTGACGATTAAGGCATTTTAAGATTTTCGAAAACTATTTTTTAGATAAAATCACCTATGAGTAAGCTTCTAAGAAAATCATAAATTTTGCTAGTATTTTAGCTAAAAAAAAGTTTAAAATTAGTATTTTAAATGAGTTTTGTCAAGCACTCAACCGTTAAAACGTCGAAATATGCATAAACAATTTTGACTTTCTGAGCTTAATGTTCATGTATTTGAAAATATGAAATATCAAATATTGATTATAGATTTAATGGGATTTTAAATATAATAATTATAATATTAATGTATAAAACATTTTTTGATTTGTTTCATTTCGGATTTTCGAAACTATTTAGATAATACCATAAGCTTCAAAATCATAAATTTTTTTCCCATATTGCATGAAATTTATTTAAAGTTGAAATCTAGATTAGCTAAAATGAGTTTTCAGAAAAGCATAAACCGCTCTAAAACGTCGAAATATGCAATAAAATGATTTTGCACATTTCTGACTTTTAATGTTTCATGTATTTTTGAAAATAATATGAAATATTCATAAAATATTGATTTTATAGATTTTTAATGGGATTTAAAATATGTAAATAATTATAAATATTCAAATGCTAAAAACTTGATTTATTGATTTGACGATTTAGCTTCAGGATTTTCTGAAAAACTATTTTTAGATAAATCACCTATGAGTAAGTCAAGAAAATCATAATTTTGCTTAATTTTCCATAAATTTCATGCAGTAGAAATTCTATTAAAAGTTTGAAATCTAAGTATTTTAGCTAAAAATGAGTTTTGCAGAAAAGCACTAAACCGCTCTAAAACGTCGAAATATGAATAAAATACATTTTAGCACATTTTTCTGAGCTTTTAATGTTTCATGTATTTTGAATATGAAAACAAAATATTGATTTTATAGATTTTAATGGGATTTTTTAAAATATGTAAATAATTTAAATATTCAAAATGCTATAAAACTTATTTTATTGCATTTTTACATTTAGATTTTCAAGATTTTCTGAAAAACTATTTTTTAGATAAAATACCTATGAGTAAGCTTCTAAAAGAAAATCATAAAATTTGCTAACTTTTCCATAATTCAATTGCAGTAGAATTTATTAAAGTTTAAAATCTAGTATTTTAGCTAAAATGAGTTTGCAGAAAAGCACTCAAACGCTCTAAAACGTCGAAATATGCAATAAAATACATTTTAGCCATTTTCTGAGCTTTTGTTTCATATTTGAAATAATGAATATTAAAAAAATATTATTTTATAGATTTAATGGGTTTTAAATATGTAAATAATTTATAATATTCAAATGTATAAAACTTATTTATTGCATTTTGACGATTTAAGGCATTTTCAAGATTTCTGAAAACTATTTTAGATAAAATACCTATGAGTAGCTTCCTAAAGAAATATAAAATTTGCTATTTCCATAAATTCAATTCAGTAAATTCTATTTAAAGTTGAAATCTAAGTATTTTAGCTAAAAATAGTTTTGTAGAAAAGCACTAAACGCTAAAACGTCGAAATATGCAATAAAATACGATTTTAGCACATTTTTCTGAGCTTTTATTGTTTCATGTATTTTCGAAAATAATATGAAATACTCTATAAAAATATTGATTTTTATAGATTTTTAATGGGATTTTTAAAAATATGTAAATAATTAATAAATATTCAAAATGCTATAAAACTTGATATTATTGCATTTTTGACGATTTAAGGCATTTTCAAGAGATTTTCTGAAACACTATTTTTTATATAAAATATACCTATGAGTAAAGCTTCCTAAAAAAAATCATAAAATTTTGCTTACTTTTCCCATAAATTTCAATTGCAGAAGAAATTATATTTAAAAGTGTGATAATCAAAGTATTTTAGCTAAAAATGAGTTTTGCCAGAAAAGCATTCAAACCGCTCTAAAACGTCAAATATGCAATAAAATACGATTTTAGCACATTTTCTGAGCTTTTTAATGTTTCATGTATTTTTCGAAAATAATATGAAATACTCTATAAAAAATTATTTTTATAGATTTTTAATGGGATTTTTAAAAATATGTAAATAATTAATAAATATTCAAAATGGTATAAAACTTGATTTTATTGCATTTTTGACGATTTAGAGGCATTTTCAAGGATTTTCTGAAACACTATTTTTTTAGATAATATATACTATGAGTAAGCTTCCTAAAAGAAAATCATAAAATTTTGCTTACTTTTCCCATAAATTTCAATTGCAGAGAAATTCTATTTAAAAGTGTGATAATCAAGTATTTTAGCTAAAAAATTTTGCAGAAAGCACTCAAACCGCTCTAAAACGTCGAAATATGCAATAAAATACATTTTAGCCATTTTTCTGAGCTTTTAATGTTTCATGTATTTTTGGAAAATAATATGAAATATTCTAAAAAATATTGATTTTTATAGATTTTTAATGGGATTTTTAAAAATATGTAAATAATTATATATATTAAAAATGCTATAAAACTTGATTTTATTGCATTTTTGACGATTTAAGGCATTTTGAGGATTTTCAAATATTTTTGATAAATACTATGTTTTAGATAAAATCCACCTATGAGTAAGCTTCCTAAAAAAAATCATAAATTTTGCTAACTTTTCCCATAAATTTAATTGCAGTAGAAATTCTATTTAAAAGTTTGAAAATCTAGTATTTTAGCTAAAAAATGAGTTTTGCTCAAAAAGCACTCAAACTGCTCTAAAACGTCGAAATATGCAATAAAATACGATTTTACACATTTTCTGAGCTTTTAATGTTTCATGTATTTTGAAAATAATATGAAATACTCTATAAAATATTGATTTTTATAGATTTTTAATGGGATTTTTAAAAATATGTAAATAATTTATAAATATTCAAAATGCTATAAAACTTATTTTATTGCATTTTTTGACGATTTAAGGCATTTTCAAGGATTTTCTGAAAACTATTTTTTTAGATAAAATCACCTAGAGTAAGCTTCCTAAAAGAAAATCATAAAATTTTGCTAACTTTTCCCATAATTTCAATTGCATAGAAATTCTATTTAAAAGTTGATAATCTAAGTATTTTAGCTAAAAATGAGTTTTGCCAGAAAAGCACTCAAACCGCTCTAAAACGTCGAAATATGCAATAAAATACGATTTTAGCACATTTTCTGAGCTTTTTAATGTTTCATGTATTTTGGAAAATATATGAAATATTCTAAATTAATATTGATTTTTATAGATTTTTAATGGATTTTTAAAAATATGTAAATAATTTATAATATTCAAAAATGCTATAAAACGTTGATTTATTGCATTTTTGACGATTTAAGGCATTTTAAGGATTTTCTGAAAAACTATTTTTAGATAAAATACCTATGAGTAAGCTTCCTAAAAGAAAATCATAAAATTTTGCTTACTTTTCCATAAATTTCAATTGAGTAGAAATTCTATTTAAAAGTTGAAATCTAAGTATTTTAGCTAAAAAATGAGTTTTGCAGAAAAGCACTCAAACCGCTCTAAAACGTCGAAATATGCAATAAAATCGATTTTAAATTTTTCTGAGCTTTTTAATGTTTCATGTATTTTCGAAAATAATATGAAATATTATAAAAATATTATTTTTATAGATTTTTAAGGGATTTTTAAAAATATGTAAATAATTAAAAATATTAAAAATGCTATAAAACTTGATTTTATTGCATTTTTGACGATTTAAGGCATTTTCAGGATTTTCTGAAAACTATTTTTTTAGATAAAATATATGAGTAAGCTTCCTAAAAGAAAATCTAAAATGAATTTTCCATAATTTCAATTGCAGTGAATTCTATTTAAAGTTGAAATTAGTATTTAGCTAAAAATGAGTTTTGAGAAAACACTCAACGCTCTAAACGTCGAAATATGCAATAAAATCATTTAGCATTTTTACTTTTTAAGTTTCATGTATTTTAAAATATTGAAATATTATAAAATATTATTTTATAGTTTTTAATGGATTTTAAAAATATAAATAATTAATAAATATTCAAAATGCTATAAAACTTATTTTATTAGTTTTTGACGATTTAAGGCATTTTCAAGGATTTTTGAAAAACTATTTTTTAATAAAATTTATGAGAATTTCTAAAAGAAAATCTAAATTTTCAATTCCATAAATTTCAATTGCAGTAGAAATTTATTTAAAAGTTGATAAATCTGATTTTAGCTAAAAATAGTTTTGCAGAAAAGCACTAAACGCTTAAACGTCGAAATATGCAATAAAATACGTTTTAACATTTTTCTGACAATGTTTCATGTATTTTCGAAAATAATATGAAATACTCTATAAAATATTGTTTTTTAGATTTTTAATGGGATTTTTTAAAAATATGTAAATAATTATAAATATTAAAAATGTATAAAACTTATTTATTGCATTTTTGACATTTAACATTTTAAGGATTTTCTGAAAACTATTTTTGTATATAAAATAACTGATAAGCTTCTAAAAAAAATCATAAAATTTTGCTACTTTTCCATAATTTCAATTCTAAAATTCTATTTAAAAGTTTGATAATTATATTTTACTAAAAATGATTTTGCAGAAAAGCACTCAAACGCTCTAAAACGTCGAAATATGCTAAAAAAATATTTTAGACATTTTCTGAGCTTTTAATGTTTCATGTATTTTTGAAAATGATTGAAATATTCTAAATAATATTGATTTTATAGATTTTTAATGGGATTTTTAAAAATATGTAAATAATTTAAATATTAAAAATGCTTTAAAACTTATTTATTGCATTTTTTGAATTTAAGGCATTTTCAGATTTTCTGAAAACTATTTTTTAGATAAAATATACCTATGAGATAAGCTTCCTAAAAGAAAATCATAAAATTTTGCTTACTTTTCCCATAAATTTCAATTGAGTAGAAATTCTATTTAAAAGTGTGATAATCTAAGTATTTTAGCTAAAAATGAGTTTTGCCAGAAAAGCACTCAAACGCTCTAAAACGTCGAAATATGCAATAAAATACATTTTAGACATTTTTCTGAGTTTAATTTTCATGTATTTTTCGAAAATAATATGAAAATTCTTAAAATTTGATTAGTTTTTAATGATTAAAATATGTAAAAATATAATTAAAAAAATGCTATAAATATTTATCATTTTTTGACATTTAAATTTTAAGATTTTCGAAAAATATTTTTGAAAATCCTAATAGTTTTAAAGAATTATAAATTTTAATTTTCATAAATTTAAATTTATAAAATCTATTAAAAGTTTGAATCATTTTTAGTAAATGAGTTTTCGAAAACACTAAACTTTTAAAACACGAAATTCAAAAAATAATTTTAGCAATTTTCTAATTTTAATGTCATATTTTTAAAATAATAAATTTTTCTAAAAATATTTTTTTAAGATTTAAGGGATTTTTTTAAAAATATGAATAAAATAATATTAAAAATTTAATATTTTATTGCTTTTTGAATTTAGGATTTTATATTTTAAAATTTTTTTTATAAATATATATAATTTAAAATAAAATTTAACTTTTAATTTATTCA
>WNWK01058656.1:0-10392 GCA_009830355.1 Cherax destructor | reverse complement strand
GGGTGCCAGGGGGCGATTGAGTGTACCTCGGAGGGTGCCATGAGAGGGTTGGGGTTTACCCTCGGAGGTGGGGGATGAACGTTGGAGGTACCCTCAGAGGTAAGGTACCGCAGGAGGGTTGAGTGTACCTCAGGTAGGGTTCCATGAGACGATTGAGTGTACCTCAGGTAGGGTACCATGAGACGATTGAGTGTACCTCGTTGGTAGGGTACCATGAGACGATTGAGTGTACCTCGTTGGTAGGATACCATGAGACGATTGAAGTGTACCTCGTTGGTAGAGGTACCATGAGACGGTGAAGTGTACCTCCGAGGTAGGGTACCAGAGACGATTGAAGTGCCTCGTTGGTAGGGTACCATGAGACGATTAGTGTACCTCGTTGGTAGGGTACCATGAGACGGTGAAGTGTACCTCGTTGGTAGGTACCATGAGACGCTGAAGTGTACCTCGTTGGTAGGAGTACCATGAGACGATTGAGTGTACCTCGTTGGTAGGTACCATGAGACGATTGAGTGTACCTCGTTGGTAGGTACCATGAGACGGTGAAGTGTACCTCGTTGGTAGGTACCATGAGACGGTGAAGTTGTACCTCGTTGGTAGGGTACCATGAGACGATTGAGTGTACCTCGTTGGTAGGGTACCATGAGACGATTGAGTGTACCTCGTTGGTAGGGTACCATGAGACGATTGAGTGTACCTCGTTGGTAGGGTACCATGGGAGGACGATGAGTGTACCTCGGAGGTAGGGTACCATGAGACGATTGAGTGTACCTCGGAGGTAGGGTACCTGAGACGATTGAGTGTACCTCAGGTAGGGTGCCATGAGAGGGTTTGAGTGTACCTCGGTAGGGTGCCATGAGACGATTGAGTGTACCTCGGTAGGGTGCCATGAGAGGGATTGAAGTGTACCTCAGGTAGGGTGCCATGAGACGATTGAGTGTACCTCGGGGGTGGGGTGCCATGAGACGATTGGTGTACCTCGGAGGTGGGGTGCCATGAGACGATTGAGTGTACCTCGGTAGGGTGCCATGAGACGATTGAGTGTACCTCGGAGGTAGGGTGCCATGAGACGATTGAGTGTACCTCGGGTAAGGTGCCATGAGACGTTGATTGTACCTCGGTGGTAGGGCACCATTGATTGAGTGTACCTCGGTGGTAGGGCACCATTGATTGAGTGTACCTCGGTGGTAGGACACCATTGATTGAGTGTACCTCGGTTGGTAGGGCACCATTGGATTGAGTGTACCTCGTGGTAGGGCACCATTGATTGAGTGTACCTCGGGGTAGGGTGCCATGAGACGATTGAGTGTACCCTCGGTGGTAGGGCACCATTGATTGAGTGTACCTCGTGGTAGGGCACCATGAATGATTGAGTGTACCTCGGTGGTAGGACACCATTGATTGAGTGTACCTCGGTGTAGGGCACCATTGATTGAGTGTACCTCGGTGGTAGGGCACCATTGATTGAGTGTACCTCGAGGTAGGGTGCCATGAGACGATTGAGTGTACCTCGGAGGTAGGGCACCATTGATTGAGTGTACCTCGGTGGTAGGGCACCATGGATTGAGTGTACCTCGGAGGTAGGGCACCATGATTGAGTGTACCTCGGTGGTAGGGACCATGATTGAGTGTACCTCGGTGGTAGGGACCATGGCGATTGAGTGTACCTCGGAGGTAGGGACCATGAAAATTGAGTGTACCTCGGTGGTAGGGACCATAAATTGAGTGTACCTCGGTGGTAGGGACCATTGAGAGTGTACCTCGGTGGTAGGACCATGAGATTGAGTGTACCTCGTGGTAGGAACCATAAACGATTGAGTGTACCTCGGTGGTAGGTACCATGAACGTGAGTGTACCTCGGTGGTAGGGACCATGGAGGTTGAGTGTACCTCGTGGTAGGGACCATGGACGTTGAGTGTACCTCGTTGGTAGGGTACCATGAGACGATTGAGTGTACCTCGTGGTAGGGTACCATGAGACGATTGAGTGTACCTCGGTGGTAGGAGTACCATGGGATTGAGTGTACCTCGTGGTAGGAGTACCATGAACGTTGAGTGTACCTCGTTGGTAGGTACCATGATTGAGTGTACCTCGTGGTAGGGTACCATGAAGATTGAGTGTACCTCGTGGTAGGGACCATGAACGATTGAGTGTACCTCGGTGGTAGGGCACCATAGACATTGAGTGTACCTGGGTGGTAGGTACCAGGGGATTGAGTGTACCTCGGTGGTAGGTGCCATGAGACGATTGAGTGTACCTCGGGGTAGGGTACCATGAGACATTGAGTGTACCTCGGTGGTAGGACACCATGAGACATTGAGTGTACCTCGGAGGTAGGAACCATGAACATTGAGTGTACCTCGGTGGTAGGGTACCATGAGCATTGAGTGTACCTCGGTGGTAGGACCATGAACATTGAGTGTACCTCGGTGGTAGTACCATTGAGTTGAGTGTACCTCGGGGTAGGGTACCATAGACATTGAGTGTACCTCGTTGGTAGGTACCATGAACTTGAGTGTACCTCGTTGGTAGGGCACCATTGATTGATGTACCTCGGTGGTAGGGACCATGATTGAGTGTACCTCGTGGTAGGATACCATAGATTGAGTGTACCTCGGTGGTAGGGACCATGATTGAGGTTACCTCGGAGTAGGGACCATGAGTGAGTGTACCTCGAGGTAGGGCCATGAGACGTTGAGTGTACCTCGGTGGTAGGGCACATGAGAGTGTACCTCGTGGTAGGGACCATAGATTGAGTGTACCTCGGTGGTAGGTGCACTGAACATTGATTGAGTGTACCTCGGTGGTAGGGACCATTGATTGAGTGTACCTCGGTGGTAGGACCATGAAGATTGAGTGTACCTCGTGGTAGGCATGCCATTGATTGGTGTACCTCGTGGTAGGGTCCATAGATTGAGTGTACCTCGGTGTCAGGGACCGATTGAGGTACCTCGGTGTAGGGACCATTGATTGAGTGTACCTCGTGGTAGGGACCATGGATTGAGTGTACCTCGGGGTAGGGCCATGATTGAGTGTACCTCGGTGGTAGGTACCATGGATTGAGTGTACCTCGGTGGTAGGGGTACCATGAGAGTGTACCTCGGTGGTAGGAACCTTGATTTAGTGTACCTCGGTGGTAGGGCACCATTGATTGAGTGTACCTCGGTGGTAGGTACCATTGATTGAGTGTACCTCGGTGGTAGGGCACCATTGATTGAGTGTACCTCGGTGGTAGGGCACCATTGATTGAGTGACCTCGGTGGTAGGGCACCATTGATTGAGTGTACCTCGGTGGTAGGGACACCATTGATTGAGTGTACCTCGGTGGTGACACCATTGATTGAGTGACCTGCGGTGAGGGCACCATTGATTGAGTGTACCTCGGTGGTAGGACACATTGATTGAGGTACCTCGGTGGTAGGGATTAGCACCTATTGACTTGAGTGTACCTCGGTGGTAGGGTACCATGAGTTGAGATTTGCTGGATGGGGTTGGGTTTTTGTGAACCGAGATTTTGTAATAGCTGATATCTATTTACCCAGTCAGGGTATCCTAATTTGGAGAATTGGGCCAACTTTGAGGGGCTGCATATCATGAGTGCATGTAAGAACATAATAGTCCATGTCTTCTCAGTCAGCCACTGCTGGACACGACCGTCCACTCACCTGTACGGTGTGAGGTCCAACCTTCCCTATATTTTCTTGTTCTCATTTTACTCGTATCTGCTGATGGTTGCTAGTGTGGTGTTGGTTCTAGTGTGTGTGATGGTTGTTAGTGTGGTTGTGATGGTTGCTAGTGTGGTTGTGATGGTTGCTGGTGTGGTTGTGATGGTTGCTAGTGTGGTTGTGATGGTTGCTAGTGTGGTTGTGATGGTTGCTAGTGTGGTTGTGATGGTTGCTAGTGTGGTTGTGATGGTTGCTAGTGTGGTTGTGTTGGTTGCTAGTGTGGTTGTGATGGTTGTTGGTGTGGTTGTGATGGTTGCTAGTGTGGTTGTGATGGTTGCTAGTGTGGTTGTGATGGTTACTAGTGTGGTTGTGTTGGTTGCTAGTGTAGTCTGTGATGGTCTGCTAGTGTGGTCTGTGATGGTTGCTAGTGTGGTTGTGATGGTTGCAGTGTGGTTGTGTTGGTTGCTAGTGTGGTTGTGGTGGTTGCTAGTGTGGTTGTGATGGTTGCTAGTGTGGTTGTGATGGTTGCTAGTGTGGTTGTGATGGTTGCTAGTGTGGTTGTGGTGGTTGCTAGTGTGGTTGTGATGGTTGCTAGTGTGGTTGTGATGGTTGCTGGTGTGGTTGTGATGGTTACTAGTGTGGTTGTGATGGTTGCTAGTGTAGTTGTGATGGTTGCTAGTGTGGTTGTGATGGTTGCTAGTGTGGTTGTGATGGTTGCTAGTGTGGTTGTGGTGGTTGCTAGTGTGGTGTGATGGTTGCTAGTGTGGTTGTGTTGGTTGCTAGTGTGGTTGTGATGGTTGTTGGTGTGGTTGTGATGGTTGCTAGTGTGGCTTTTGATGGTTGCAGTGTGGTTGTGATGGTTACTAGTGTGGTTGTGTTGGTTGCTAGTGTGGTTGTGATGGTTGCTAGTGTGGCTGTGATGGCTGCTAGTGTGGTTGTGATGGTTGCTAGGGGGTTGTGATGGTTGCTAGTGTGGTTGTGGTGGTTGCAGTGGTTGTGATGGTTGCTAGTGTGGCTTTTGATGGTTGCTAGTGTGGTTGTGATGGTTACCAGTGTGGTTGTGGTGGTTGCTAGTGTGGTGTGATGGCTTGCTAGTGGCTTTTGGGTGGTTGCTGGTGTGGTGTGATGGCTGCTAGTGTGGTTGTGGGTGGTTGCTAGTGTAGTTGTGATGGTTGCTAGTGTGGTTGTGATGGTTGCTAGTGTGGCTGTGATGGTTACCAGTGTGGTTGTGTTGGTTGCTCAGTGTGGTGTGATGGTGCTAGTGTGGTTGTAATGGTTGTTGGTGTGGTTGTGATGGTTGCTAGTGTGGTTGTGATGGTTGCTAGTGTGGTTGTGATGGTTACCAGTGTGGTGTGGTGGTGCTAGTGTGGCTGTGATGGTTGCAGTGTGGTGTGATGGTTGCTAGTGTGGTTGTGATGGTTGCTAGTGTGGTTGTGTTGGTGCCAGTGTGATTGTCTTGGTTGCTAGTGTGGTTGTGATGGTTGCTAGTGTGGTTGTGATGATTGCAGTGTGGTTGTCTTGGTTGCTAGTGTGGTGTGATGGTTGCAGTGTGGTTGTCTTGGTTGCTAGTGGTTGTGATGGTTGCTAGTGTTGTTGTGATGGTTTCTAGTGTGTTGTGATGGTTGCTAGTGTGGTTGTGATGGTTGCTAGTGTGGTTGTGATGGTTGCAGTGTGGTGTGTGGTTACAGTGTGGTTGTCTTGGTTGCTAGTGTGGTTGTGATGGTTGCTAGTGTGGTTGTGATGGTTGCTAGTGTGGTTGTGATGGTTACTAGTCTGGTGTCTTGGTTGCTAGTGTGGTGTGATGGTCGCTAGTTGGTTGTGATGGTTGCTAGTGTGCTGTGATGGTTGCTAGTGTGGTTGTGATGGTTGCTAGTGTGGTTGTGATGGTTGCTAGTGTGGTTGTGATGGTTACTAGTGTGGTTGTCTTGGTTGCTAGTGTGGTTGTGATGGTCGCTAGTTGGTTGTGATGGTTGCTAGTGTGGTTGTGATGGTCGCTAGTTGGTTGTGATGGTTGCTAGTGTGGTTGTGATGGTTGCTAGTGTGGTTGTCAGTGTTAATGGAGGGTAAGAGAGGGAGGACTGGTTAGAAAAACTTAGTCAGATATTCAACAACTGAAATTAGGAATAGAAAAGTTGGCTCTGGAGCCATGTTTAGTGTATCCACCTATTTTTGGTTGCAGTTGTCGATTCACAGCTCCTGGCCCCGCCTCGTGTGTATGTGTATGTGGAAGACTAAATATGTGTAGAATGATGGATGGTGGTGTAGTTGTGTACGTGTACACTCAGGCCTTCAAGTACACACAGTCTGTACACTCAGGCCTTCAATAACACACAATCTGTACACTCAGACCTTCAAGAACACACAGTCTGTACACTCAGGCCTTCAAGAACACACAGTCTGTACACTCAGGCCTTCAAGAACACACAGTCTGTACACTCAGGCCTTCAAGAACACACAGTCTGTACACTCAGGCCTTCAAGAACACACAGTCTGTACACTCAGGCCTTCAAGAACACACAGTCTGTACACTCAGTCCTTCAAGAACACAGTCTGTACACTCAGGCCTTCAAGAACACACAGTCTGACACTCAGGCCTTCAAGAACACACAGTCTGTACACTCAGGCCTTCAAGAACACACAGTCTGTACACTCAGGCCTTCAAGAACACACAGTCTGTCACTCAGGCCTTCAAGAACACACAGTCTGACACTCAGGCCTTCAAGAACACATAGTCTGTACACTCAGTCCTTCAAGAACACAGTCTGTACACTCAGGCCTTCAAGAACACACAGTCTGTACACTCAGGCCTTCAAGAACACACAGTCTGTACACTCAGTCCTTCAAGAACACACAGTCTGTACACTCAGGCCTTCAAGAACACACAGTCTGTACACTCAGGCCTTCAAAAACACACAGTCTGTACACTCAGGCCTTCAAGAACACACACGTCACACTCAGGTCTTCAAGAACACAGTCTGTACACTCAGGCCTTCAAGAACACACAGTCTCGTACACTCAGGCCTTCAAAACACACAGTCTGTACACTCAAGCCTTCAAGAACACAGTCTGTACAGTCAGTTTTTCAAGAACACAGTCTGTACACTCAAGCCTTCAAGAACACAGTCTGTACACTCAATCCTTCAAGAACACAGTCTGTACACTCAGTTCTTCAAGAACACAGTCTGTACACTCAAGCCTTCAAGAACACAGTCTGTACACTCAGTTCTTCAAGAACACACAGTCTGTACACTCAATCCTTCAAGAACACAGTCTGTACACTTAGTTCTTCAAGAACACAGTCAGTCCTTCAAGAACACACAGTCTGTACACTCAGTCCTTCAAGAACACAGTCTGTACACTAAGTTCTTCAAGAACACACAGTCTGTACACTCAAGCCTTCAAGAACACAGTCTGTACACTCAGTCCTTCAAGAACACAGTCTGTACACTCAATCCTTCAAGAACACAGTCTGTACACTCAGTTCTTCAAGAACACACAGTCTGTACACTCAGTCCTTCAAGAACACAGTCTGTACACTCAAGCCTTCAAGAACACAGTCTGTACACTCAGTCCTTCAAGAACACAGTCTGTACACTCAGTCCTTCAAGAACACAGTCTGTACACTCAGTTCTTCAAGAACACAGTCTGTACACTTAGTTCTTCAAGAACACACAGTCTGTACACTTAGTTCTTCAAGAACACAGTCTGTACACTTAGTTCTTCAAGAACACAGTCTGTACACTCAAGCCTTCAAGAACACAGTCTGTACACTTAGTTCTTCAAGAACACAGTCTGTACACTTAGTTCTTCAAGAACAGTCTGAACACTCAGTTCTTCAAGTGTATTAAGACCCACACTGCTGTTACCTTCTTCTTTACAATACAGATCTACGAGGCTCTAATATAGTTGTTTATGTCTAGAAGAAACTGTGACACACACAGTAATGCTGACCAAGCTGACACCTGCTGACACCACAGTAACTCTCATACCTTCTGACACCACAGTAACTCACATACCTTCTGACACCACAGTAACTCACACACCTGTTGACACCACAGTAACTCACACACCTGCTGACACCACAGTAACTCTCATACCTTCTGACACCACAGTAACTCACACACCTGCTGACACCACAGTAACTCTCATACCTTCTGACACCACAGTAACTCACACACCTGCTGACACCACAGTAACTCTCATACCTGCTGACACCACAGTAACTCACATACCTGCTGACACCACAGTAACTCACATACCTGCTGACACCACAGTAACTCACACACCTGCTGACACCACAGTAACTCGCATACCTGCTGACACCACAGTAACTCACACTCCTTCTGACGCCAAAATAACCCACACACCTGCTGACTCCAAAGTAACTTAGACACCTGCCTGACAGGTGTCAAAGGTAAACTTTTTTGGGTCTTCACTTCTGGTCTATTACGAAGTTACACTTTGGACTTTTTTTTTGACGTAACTGTACGTTCGTGTTTCCTTGTAAATTACCAAGTGCTGAGTGTATGACTGGTTCAGCAGGTGTGTTAAGGGCAGTGTTAGTGCTGATCAGTGTTAGTGCTGATCAGTGTTAGTGCTGATCAGTGTTAGTGTGACATCAGTGTTAGTGCTGATCACTCCTGTTGTACCATCAGTATTAGTGCTGATCAGTGTTAGTGCTGATCAGTGTTAGTGCTGATCATTGTTAGTGTGCCATCAGTGTTAGTGTACCATCAGTGTTAGTGTGCCATCAGTGTTAGTGTGCCATCAGTGTTAGTGTGCCATCAGTGTTATGTGCCAATAGTGTTAGTGTGCCAATCAGTGTTAGTGTGCCATCAGTGTTAGTGTACCATCAGTGTTAGTGGCCATCAGTGTTAGTGTGCCATCAGTGTTAGTGTGCCATCATGTTAGTGTGCCATGAGTGTTAGTGTGCCATGAGTGTTAGTGTGCCATCAGTGTTAGTGCGCCATCAGTGTTAGTGCGCCATCAGTGTTAGTGTGCCATCAGTGTTAGTGTGCCATCAGTGTTAGTGTGCCATCAGTGTTAGTGTGCCATCAGTGTTAGTGTGCCATCAGTGTTAGTGTGCCATCAGTGTTAGTGCGCCATCAGTGTTAGTGTGCCATTAGTGTTAGTGTGCCATCAGTGTTAGTGCGCCATCAGTGTTAGTGTGCCATTAGTGTTAGTGTGCCATCAGTGTTAGTGCGCCATCAGTGTTAGTGTGCCATGAGTGTTAGTGTGCCATGAGTGTTAGTGTGCCATGAGTGTTAGTGTGCCATGAGTGTTAGTGTGCCATCAGTGTTAGTGCGCCATCAGTGTTAGTGTGCCATCAGTGTTAGTGTGCCATCAGTGTTAGTGTGCCATCAGTGTTAGTGTGCCATCAGTGTTAGTGTGCCATCAGTGTTAGTGTGCCATCAGTGTTAGTGCGCCATCAGTGTTAGTGTGCCATTAGTGTTAGTGTGCCATCAGTGTTTAACTCTTCATCTTAACCTGACTTTAATTAACTTAGTTAAAGAATATAACAGTGTTATTAACCTGCTGAAGAATATAAGTGTTAATAACCTGTTTTTAGAATACAACATGTTAACTAACCTCTTAATTAAAGTGATAAATTCTTGAACAAGTTGGTCAACATGTTATGTTGTTAAACAGGTTAAATTATTAAAGAATATACCAGGTTAACTAACTTGTCTAAGAATTTAGCAAGTTAACTTTTAAAAAAGATATAATACGTTAACTTATTTAAGAATATAACAGTGTTAGTAACTTGTTTAAGAATCTAACAGTGTTAGTAACTTGTTTAAGAATCTAACAGTGTTAACTAACTTCTCTAAAAACTTAACTAATTTAACAGAAGTGTTATCCTGTGGGAACTGATCTTTGTGACTTGTGGCTTCTCCAAGCAAGGTGTGGGTGTGTACTCACCTAATTGTGGTTGCAGGGGTCGAGACTCAGCTCCTGGCCCCGCCTCTTCGCTGTCCGCTACTGGGTCTCTGCTCTCCCTGCTCCATGAGCTTTATCATACCTGTGTGTGTGTGTGTGTGTGTGTGAGAGAGTGTGTGTGTGTGAGAGAGAGAGAGAGAGAGTGTGTGTGTGGTAGTGGTGTGTGTGGGCGTGGTGGTAGTGTGGTGTGTGTGGGCGTGGTGGTAGTGTGGTGTGTGTGGGCGTGGTGGTAGTGTGGTGTGTGTGGGCGTGGTGGTAGTGTGGTGTGTGTGGGCGTGGTGGTAGTGTGGTGTGTGTGGGCGTGGTGGTAGTGTGGTGTGTGTGGGCGTGGTGGTATGGTGGGGTGTGGGCGTGGTGGTAGTGTGGTGTGTGTGGGCGTGGTGGTAGTGTGGTGTGTGGGGCGTGGTGGTAGGGGGTGTGTGTGGGGGTGGTGGTAGTGTGGTGTGTGTGGGCGTGGTGGTAGTGTGGTGTGTGTGGGCGTGGAGGTAGTGTGGTGTGTGTGGGCGTGGTGGTAGTGTGATGTGTGTGGGCGTGGTGGTAGTGTGGTGTGTGTGGGCGTGGTGGTAGTGTGGTGTGTGTGGGCGTGTTGGTAGTGTGGTGTGTGTGGTGGTAGTGTGGTGTGTGTGGGCGTGGTGGTAGTGTGATGTGTGTGGGCGTGGTGGTAGTGTGGTGTGTGTGGGCGTGGTGGTAGTGTGGTGTGTGGGCGTAGCTGAGCGTGGGCGGACACCGCACACAGCAGTTATCGATTCCCTACCACCACCTGTCCGCCCAGGGTCAGCGTGGGCGG
>WNWK01058655.1:0-10392 GCA_009830355.1 Cherax destructor | reverse complement strand
GGGGATTTTTATTTAGGAAGGTTGGGGGGGGGGGTATATTGCATTGGTTTTTTCTAGTTTTTTATAGGCACCTTGATGTTATGGGGAAAATGATCATGCATTGTAAAAAGTATATTTGTGGTGAGTTTCTTTTGATTATCATATTAAATTATTTGGTAATTATAAGCGTTCATATGTTTCGAACTTTTCCCGTATGTAATATATACATATCCTTCTCTTAAAAAAAAAAAAAAAAAAAAAGTTAACCTTGGCTTGGAAACCCCCCACTCATAAACCCCCTTTTTCGGAGGCGGGTTTTAATTTGTAGTTGACTGTTGGGTTTGTCACTCTTTCTCTTCTCTTGTTTTCCCCTCTCAGGGTTTTCTTTTCCCTTCCCCCTTCCCCCCTGTGGGTCCTTCCTGAGTCTGAACCAACTAAGGCGGCGATTTTTTGGGGGCCGTCTTTTGGGCATCTTGCTCTGCTTGGATATTTTTTGCGGGCCTCGGGGGTTGCTGCATATTGTCGCCTTTGTCGGATTTTTATATTCTAACTTGGTGAATATTGTCTTCGGTGTTTTTTTGGTTTTGAAAGGCCACGAAATGTTATTTCTTGACGTACTCACTATGGATCTTATTTTTTTTTTTATGTGTTTACTAGGGCGAAACGTTTCTCAAACTTTTAAAACTTACCTTGTATTTATAAACCAACCGGCATCTCCCTTTGTCTAATTAAAATTCTGCTGAGGTTTCGGGTTTTTTAAATGGCTGTGGCGGTTGTACATTATTACGTTTGTGGGATATTTGTCTGTCTGGGATATTTGTGTGTGTTGTGTTGTGTAATGTTGTCTGCAGAGCACCGTTCACTCCCGTGGCCGAGGCGCTGGTAACATTATCACCGTGGTGGTGGTGGTGGTGGAATATTGTCTGTAACCAGGGAAACTGTTGCGGCATTGGTGTACATTATCCTGTTGGAATATTGTCTTGCGACCCTGTACATTCGTATTACTGTTACGATGGTGTACATTATCGCTGGAGTGTTGAGGTTGTTGGATATTGTCAAGGAAGCAGTCCACTCGTCACTGATGTACATTTTCTCTTGTGTGATAATATAATAATAATCTCTTTATTTGCTACAAGTACATGTACATGGTATACAGCCTAATGACACCAATGACATACAACTATATAGAAAGTCGCTTGTTATGCTGAGCATTTCGGGCAAATTAGGTCAGTTTCGTCCCAGGATGCGACCCACACCAGTCGACTAACACCCAGGTATCCATTTACTGATGGGTGAACATAGACAACCGGTGTAAGAATGTTTCTACCCTCGCTGGGAATCGAACCCACACCCTTGCCCTGTGAAATGAGAGCTTTAGCCACGGGGACCGTGGCCTAACACTGTGCCGTTAACACTATCATGGCTGTAACGTTGGTGTATATTATCGCTGTTTAGGTTATAACTGTCTGGTTGGTGACTAGTCGTGTTTGTGGGTCACCAGCACTCATATACACTACTACAGTGTCGTATATATGGGTCACCAACGCTCTTATATACACTGTTCAGTGTGTCTGAGTCAACATTAGGAACACACTAGAAAACATAATGAACACTTAGATACAATATAATTTACATAACGACTCCAAAGAGGAAAAAAGACATAGGTGTTTTAACTAGGTAATGAGATTCTTAACCCAGGGTAGGGAGGGCTAACCTGGGTATACCTGGAGAGGGTCAACGCCCCTCGGCCCGGTCTGTGACCAGGCCTCATGGTGGATCAGGGATTGATCAACCAGGGTGTTACTGTTGACCACAGCCCGGCTGGTGAGGTACTGACTTTAGGTGCTTGTCAAGTGCCTGCTTGAAGACAGCCAGGGTCTTTGGTAATCCCCTTATGTATGCTGGGAGTCAGATGAACAGTCTTGGGCCCCTGACACTTATTGTGTTCGCTCTTATCATGCTAGTAGCGCTTCTGCTTTTCATTAGGGAATGTTGCATCGTCTGCTTTCATAGGGAGTGATTTTCGTGTGCAAGTTTGATACTAATCCCTCTAGGATTTTCCAAGTGTATATGATCATGCATCTCTCCCGTCTGCATTCTAGGGAGTACAGGTTAGGAACTTCAAGCGTTCCCAGTAATTGAGGTGTTTTATCGCAGTTATGTGTGCCGTGAAGGTTCTCTGCACATTTTCTAGGTCAACAATTTCACCTGTCTTGAAAGGTGCTGTTAGTGTGCAGCAATATTCCAACCTAGATAGAACAAGCGACCTGAAGAGTGTCATCATGGGCTTGGCATCCCTGTCGTGTCAGTATATATATATACACTTGTGTGGTATATCTTTATAAAGCTGGTCCCTTTGCGTGTGACGTCACGGTACCCGCTGACGTCAGAGGCTCAGGCATGTGCACAGCCTATCATAGGCAGACGGCCTCACTAGCGACAGGCCTACACAGGTGAACAGACGTGGCTGGACTCTCTCCTTTCACTTACTGTAAATATACCGTAACCATCCAACAAGGAGTATCTTTGACCTCCTATATATCTCTCCAGAACCCCTACGACAAGTGGTGAGCAGCGGTGTGCCGTAATTTTTATCGATTACGATGTTATAGAGAGATAGACTTCAAGCAAGCAAACAGCCTCCAGACCGACCATGTTACCAGCTCCTACATCATAGAAGTCTAGATATCTACAGTATCTCCTGGTCAGCTAAGTGCCTTACTTGTTAATTTTGCTGAAACCTACGAGGGTTGACCCGGGTTTTTCAAATTCTGTCGAGTAAGCCAGTGAGGAGAGTCCCATTCAAGCCAGTAAAGCCACCACCAGCTACGTCAGCCTAGGCTTAAGCCAGCTTCTACCTTGCTGTGCTAGTTTGTCACAAGATTCCAAGCCAGTCAATCTGTGTGAAAATATTCTACTAAGCCAGCAAGCCACTCTGCTGTCTGAGAAGTAAGCCACGTGAGTCCAAGCATTTATACCACCTTGTACTCCAGTGTATTGCTGTTCTGTGTACAATAATACCCCCGTGGTATTCCTGGGTTATTCAAGCCACCCTGCGTTAAGTTCATGTAAACGGCGTAAGCCACAGGCGCACGCGGGACGCGGTGTAGGCCTAGCCTACTCCACCCTGCCACTACACCACCACCCACGCTAAGGCGGACGCCCCAACCACGTGCATCCACCACCACCCTCCACCACCATTCTTCAGTCATCGATCTCCACCCTAGAGACATTTATTGTGTTGTTGTTTTATTTTTCAGATAATCTATAGACAATTTCGTGTGTTGAGACAATTTCTGCGAGTTACATAAATTTTGAGTTATCCTAGGAAGTGTTCTGTGTTAAAGTAATTATTTGCATTAAAATTTTTATTTCACTAGTATTGTCTCTTGTTAATTATTGCGTTATAATTTCTGTGAATTTCGTTGTGTTACTAAGTATGCAGTAAGTACAGTTTTGTTGAAGTTATCTTGTGTTCCAATATTCTATCAAGTAGTAATTTTTTTTAAAAAGATTTTAAATTTTTCCCCAGCATTGTCCATGTGTTCTTGAATTTTCTGTCTTGTTAATTATTGTGTTCCACCAAGTAGTAATTTTTTAAAAGATTTTCAATTTTTTCCCCAGCATTACCCATGTGTTGTTGAATTTTCTGTTTTGTCAGATTGTTGCTAGTGCCATAAGCATTATTGAATTCTTTTAATTAATTGTGCATTTAATTCTTTTATTGTGTTGCAATTTTATTGATATTTAAAGAAAAGAAAACTCATTTTGCTGTTCAAGTTAAAGCTAGATTGTTTTATCTTAGTGTGTTGAATTTCTTGCCAAGTCAATTTCCAGTGAGTTATCTTTTCTTTAGTGTTATTGTGCTATTATCCGTGTTACTTATGCAGAATAGTTAATAATTTCTATCAGTTAAGCTATATTGTGCCATATACTTGTGTAAATTTTGCTTCAATTCGATTCTCGTTTATTTTGCTCAGTCATGTCTCAAGTAAATTCAAGTGATAGCTATGTGTTTTCTGCCAGTCAAGGCATTGAAGTTCTAGTAACCGTGTGCGATAATACTGTGTGTATTGCCATTCAGCGCAATAATGTTAATGAGTCAGTAAACAGCCCTCATAGTCCCTTAATGACTGAAAGACAGTCTTTAGCCTTTGAACAATGTGTTTGTTCTTCGAGCTTGTATAAGAGAATTGCCAGAGTGATGCGGAATGTAAAGTTCAGATTAGTTCTTGTAGAAAGTATGTGTTCCACTTGTTAACGTAGCCGAGCGATCAAGGCACTAGTATTACTGTCACTCCTGTCTGGAATTCAGCCCCTACAATATCTTGCATGCAAGATAGCGTTCAGATGCCTAGGGTGCCGGAGGTATCCCGGACCGCCTTGAGTACTGAGTCTATCCTTGCAATGTTGCTAGTTCAAGTAGTAGTTCCTCTCCAGGGGACGCTTTGTTGAAGAAAGACTATTTGAATGAGTTATAGCATCTCTCGCTGATGCAAAAGCAATTGCAGAAAGCCGTTTCTGTTGCTAGTGTACTCACTAGAGTGCCAGTTGTTGTCCCTCGTGTTCCAGATAGTGTTCCTTCCAGTTGACAGTAAGCCTTTGCAGAGTAAAGTGTCGTGTGTCGAGTAATTCTTACCTGCAGTAAGAGATAGTGAGAACCGTTCTCCTTTGCTCATACTTTGTGTCATTGAGCTAACTATTTCAACCGGGGAGGATCCATCCACTCCACCGAGCCTGTTTATTCCTCCAGTAGGAAAGTGATTATAAGTTAATCAAAACCGAGTTGTTCATTCTTCCAGTAGGAAAGTGATCATAAGTTGTGAGCTAAAGATAGAAAATTAGAAAATCCAGTTTAGAACCGAATTATTGACTGTGTGTTTTGTTATTAGATTTCCAGTATCTAGCAAGATTGTTGTGTGTTCAAGTTCTCTCTGAGTTCTGAGTTTTAACAGTATAACCCGTGTTAGCCGAGTTTATCTTTCCTGTTAAAACTTCTTCCCTGTAAATATTTATTCTTCCTCAGAAGCCGAAGAGTACATGAATACATATCGATTGATCGATCAAATTTGCAAATTGTAATTTATGTAATCCATTATATCTAGATCCATTAAATTTCTCTTAAGTACCATTAACTAAAAGTGCGAGTATTAATCTTGATTAGTTCAAAGTTATAATGTGTTTGCTATTGTATAGATTCACCCAGTACCACCTGTCTGTTCAGCCTATAGAGTTGTATAGTATGCCGAGACGTCATACGATAACATGGCCGAGCTGTCGTGTCAGTATATATATATACACTTGTGTGGTATATCTTTATAAAGCTGGTCCCTTTGCGTGTGACGTCACGGTACCCGCTGACGTCAGAGGCTCAGGCATGTGCACAGCCTATCATAGGCAGACGGCCTCACTAGCGACAGGCCTACACAGGTGAACAGACGTGGCTGGACTCTCTCCTTTCACTTACTGTAAATATACCGTAACCATCCAACAAGGAGTATCTTTGACCTCCTATATATCTCTCTCAGAACCCCTACGACATCCCTAGTTTTGAAGATTCTCATTATCCATCCTGTCATTTTTCTAGCAGATGTGAGTGATACAATGTTATGGTCTTTGAAGTTGAGATCTTCCGACATGATCACTCCCAGGTCTTTTATATTAGTTTTTCGCTCTATTGAGTGGTTGGAATTTGTTTATACTACGATGTAGTTTTAATTTCCTCACGTTTTCCATATCAGAGTAATTGAAATTTCTCATCATTGAATTTCATATTGTTTTCTGCGGCCCATTTAAAGATTTGCTTGATGTCCACCTGGAGTCTTGCGGTGACTTCACCCAGGATAACCCATTAAAGTTAGTGCATCATCAAGGACTGTCTTATATCCACTGTGGCCCATTAATCCTGTCCCCAGGATGCCACCCACACCAGTCGACTAACACCCAGGTACCTACTTACTGCTAGGTGAACAGGGAAAGCAAGTGTAAGGTTACTAACACCCAGGTACCTACTACTGCTAGGTGAACAGGGACAGCAGGTGTAGGTAACTTAACACCCAGGTACCTACTTACTGCTAGGTGAACAGGGACAGCAGGTGTAAGGTAACTTAACACCCAGGTACCTACTTCTGCTAGGTGAACAAGGACATCAGGTGTAAGGAAACATGACCAATTTTTTCCCCCGATTCCGGAATTCGAACCATGGACACTCAGTATGTGAGCTGAGTGAGCTATCAACCGAGCTACAAGACACCGTATACGCAGCTTCAAGTGTAAATATTATGATACATATGGTTAATAGTTGTTTAAGAGTACACAGTAACAATGAAATAGACGTGTAACTGTGAACAATATACTATATATGATACAGTCTTAATTCACAGCTGTTGATTAACATTCCTGTGTGTGTGTGTGTGTACTCACCTAATTGTACTCACCTAATTGTGGTTGCAGGGGTCGAGACTCAGCTCCTGGCCCCGCCTCTTCGCTGTCCGCTACTGGGTCTCTGCTCTTCCTGCTCCATGAGCTTGATCATACCTCGTCTTAAAACTATGTATGGTTCCTGCCTCCACTATATCTTTCTCTAGACTATTCCACTTCCTGACTACTCTGTGGCTGAAGAAATGCTTCCTAACATCCCTTTGACTCATCTGAGTCTTCAGCTTCCAGTTGTGTCCCCTTGTTTCTGTGTTCCCTCTCTGGAACATCATGTCACTGTCTACCTTGTCAATTCCCCGCAGTATTTTGTATGTCGTTATCATGTCTCCTCTGACCCTTCTTTCCTCCAGTGTTGTTAGTCCTATTTCCCTCAACCTTTCTTCATAGGACAGACCCCTGAGTTGTGGAACTAACCTTGTCGCAAACCTTTGCACTTTCTCTAGTGTTAGTGTTAGTGTGTGTGTAGGTGCGTGCGTGCATGTACTTATTTAATTGTGGTTGCAGGGGTCGATTCATAGCTCCTGGCCCTACCTCTTCACTGTTTGCTACTAGGTTCACACTCCCTGCTCCATGAGCTTTATCGTATGTCTTCTTAAAATTATATATGGATCCTACTTCCACTGCATCACTCCAGATTGTTAGACTTTCTGACAACTCTATGGCTGAAGAATTACTTCCTAACATCCCTGTGACTCATCTGAGTTTTCAACTTCCAGTTGTGACACCTTGTTTCTGTCCTATCTCTGAAACATCCTGTCTCTGTCAGTTTCTCTCAGTATTTTATATGTTGTTATCATGTCCCCCTTCCTTTCCTGTCCTCCAGTGTTGTCAGGTCGATTTCCCTTAACCTCTCCTCGTAGAACATGCCCCTTAGCTCTAGAACTAGCCTTGTTGCAAACCTTTGCACTTTCTCTAATTTCTTGACGTGCTTGACCAGGTGTGGGTTCCAAACTGGTGCTGCATACTCCACTATGGGCCTGACGTACACGGTGTACAGAGTATTGAACGATTCCTTACTGAGATGTCGGAACCACCTTGTGATTCCTCTCAGTATTTTATATGTTATCATATCTTCCCTATCTCTCCTGTCTTTCAGTTTTGTCAGGTCGATTTTCCTTAACCTCTCCTCGTAGGACATACACCTAAGCTCTGGGACTAGTCTTGTTGCAAACCCTTGCACTTTTTCTAGTTTCCTTACATGCTTGGCTAGGTGTGAGTTCCAAACTGGTGCTGCATACTCCAATATGGGCCTAACGTACACAGTGTACAGGGTCCTGAACGATTCCTTATTAAGATGTCGGAATGCTGTTCTTAGTTTTGCTAGGCGCCCATATGCTGCAGCAGTTATTTGGTTGATGTGCGCCTCAGGAGATGTTCCCAGTGTTATATTCACTCCAAGATCCTTTTCCTTGAGTGAGGTTTGTAGTCTCTGGCCCCCTAGACTGTACTCCGTCTGCAGTCTTCTTTGCCCTTCTCCAATCTTCATGACTTTGCACCTGGTGGGGTTGAACTCCAGGAGCCAATTGCTGGACCAGACCTGCAGCCTGTCCAGATCCCTTTGTAGTTCTGCCTGGTCCTCGTCCGATTCAAATTCAAATTCAAATTCTTTATTTCTAGTAATATACAGAGTGGGGTGTAATTATAGTAATGTACATTTTATGAAGTAGATATTACAAGGTGGCCAATATATGCCTAGGTATGCCTATGCTTTTCAGGCAGTCTTATGATAGGCCTTACTCAATAGTGACACAATGATTATACTGATTGTAAGGTTAGGTAATTGTAGTGATTAATTGGTTTACAATATTGAGGTATTGAAATTTAAACATTTAAGAATTTAACAATTAGTTTATATATTAATGGTAAAGGTGATGTATTGGATTCTTCTCATCAACTTCACATCATCTGCAAACAGGGACACTTCGGAGTCTATTCCTTCCGTCATGTCGTTCACAAATACCAGAAACAACACCGGTTATAGGGGCTGACCCCTGTGGAACCCCGCTCGTTACAGGCGCCCATTCTGACACCTCGCCACGTACCATGACTCGTTGTTGTCTTCCTGACAGGTGTTCCCTGATCCATTGTAATGCCTTCCCTGTTATCCCTGCCTGGTCCTCCAGCTTTTGCACTAATCTCTTGTGTGGAACTTTGTCAAACGCCTTCGTGTGTGTGTGTGTGTATACTCATCTAGTTGTGGTTTGGGGTCGATTCACAGTGACTGGCCCCGTGTGTGTGTGTGTGTGTGTGTGTGTGCGTCACTCCATTGCATCAACTACTGCAGAGCAAGGAAGTTACTGTGCTACCTGAGTATACCTGGAGGGGTTTCGGGGTCAACCCCTGCGGCTCGGTCTGAGACCAGGCCTGGTAGAAGTCACTTTGTAATTTGAGAAGGATGATTTATGGCAGCTGATATTCCCACACTCGAGGTCTCCACAGTAAATTTCGAGTGAAATTGACTGGTAATGGGAGGTGGGAAGTAATGGGGAGGAAGGTAGTGCTTGTTGAGTGGGGTGAGAGCGACTCTTAAAGGTCAAGATCATTGTTGGAAGGAACAGCAGAGTTTATAACGGAAACAGAAAAACTGAAGATAAGACTTGTTCAAGTAACAAGACTTGTTCAACACAACTAAACTTGTTCAATTGTGTCTTTTCTTACAATACGTAAAAGTAGACTTGAAACAGTTTTCAACATTTTCTTTGATAATATAAAATATTACAGTTGGACAGCCTTAGACCTGTGCTATCAATAATGGTTCTCAACATATTATATGAACTGTGGAAACTTTTTAGTCACTAAAAGTTCCACAGGGTAAGTGAGCCGTAAAAGCCTTACACCGAGGATCGGCCCTCCCGGAGTTTATAAACCCACACACCCAACCAAAACAACTACACACTCTAGCTTTTGAAGGTGACTATTGTGTATATTTTAATTGATAGATTTATCCACCTAGGAACACCTAGGCAAGTTTGTACAGATAGAAACTAATAGTAAGATCATTAAGGCAACGTTAGGTATTAATAGTGTAGCTCTAGCACCTAATATAGTAGTTATAGGCCTGAATAGGCAAGCATTAGGTTATGGTAGCTAGAGACAACTGGCAGCCCACACGAATCTAGGCAGTGTGGTGGTCAGGAATTATGACCGTCCTTCCTCACCCCAGTTGACCTTGTTTTTCAAAGTTTTGGGTTAGTGATCAGGACGTCATGTGCCAGTGCTCCACTTATACAAAAATCTGAACCGGGGGGGATTCCAGGTCCCCCCCCGCGGTCAGGTCCATGACCAGGGCCTGGGGGATTAGGCCCTGATCAACTGGGCTGTTACCCCCCCCCCCCCCCCCCCCCCCCCCCCCCCCCCCCCCCCCCCCCCCCCCCCCCCCCCCCCCCCCCCCCCCCCCCCCCCCCCCCCCCCCCCCCCCCCCCCCCCCCCCCCCCAAAAAAAAAGGGACCCCCAGCCTGTCCAGACCCCTTTTTAGTTCTGCCTGGCCCTCGTCCGATTCAAATTAAAATTAAAACTTTATTTCTAGTAATATACAGAGGGGGGTGTAATTATAGTAATGTACATTTTATAAGTGATATTCAAGGTAATAATATCCAGGATGCCATGCTTTTCAGGCAGTTTTAGATAGGCCTTTCAATAGTGACAAATGATTATACTGATTGTAAGGTTAGGTAATTGTAGTGATTAATTGGTTTACAATATTGAGGTATTGAAATTTAAACATTTAAGAATTTAAAATTTTTTATATATTAATGGTGGTGTTTATTATTTTCTCATCAATTTCCAATCATCTGCAAACAGGGACACTTGGGAGTCTTTTCCCTTCCGTCAGTCGTTCAAAATACCAGAAACAACACCGGTTATAGGACTGACCCTGGGGAACCCCCCGTTACAGGCGCCCATTCTGACACCTCGCCACGTACCATGACCGTTGTTGTCTTCCTGACAGGTTTTCCTGATCCATTGTAATGCCTT
>WNWK01058654.1:0-10392 GCA_009830355.1 Cherax destructor | reverse complement strand
GGGGTCTCCATGATTAGCGTGTCTGCTGCTTTGTCTACCCTCTCATATGTTGTTTCTGTGCTCCCATTCGTTGGTCCTGTGGTGCTCTTCGTGATCCTGGCTGCTTCTTCTATATCCCTCTCGTGTGTTGTTATCCTGCTCGTCTTGCTTCGGGCCCATGTGTGCCTGCCAGTGCCTGTGCGTACCCGAGTTCTCCTCCTTTCTCCTCATTCCCTTTGGCTGTGCCTGGTGCACAAGCCCCAAGCGTTGTTTCCTGCCAGGTACTGTTGTCTCTATCATAGATGAACATCGACTTCTTCCTTTCCTCCTCCCACTGTGTCTCCCATTGCCTTGTCAAAGGTGCATAATCCTCTCCCGGTGCTGTCATGAATGTAATCCCCGTGTTCCTTTGTGTGTCCGGTCTGCTCTTACGTCCCTGTCCGCTGCAGTGTGTTGTTGGGGTCTCCATGTTTAGCGTGTCTGCTGTTTTGTCTACCCTCTCATTGTTGTTTCTGGCTCCCATTCGTTGTTCCTGTGGTGCTCTTCGTGACCCTGGCTGCTTCTTCTATATCCCTCTCGTGTATTGTTATCCTGCTCGTCTTGCTTGGGCCCCATGTGTGCCTCCAGTGCCTGTGCGTCCCGAGTTCTCCTCCTTTCTCCTCATTCCCTTTGGCTGTGCCTGGTGCACAAGCCCCAAGCGTTGTTTCCTGCCAGGTACTGTTGTCTCTATTCTGTGTCAGTCCCTGTGTTTGTGTGGTGTCCCGGCTCTAGTAATACTATAATTATTTGTTCAGCATTGTTTTACAATTACAATTTTCGCAGCACTCACTAACCTACTCACGTACATTAATCTCACTCAACAATCAATGTCGGCGAAAAATAGCTTTTTCTAGTATTTCTTCGGCTCCATTTTTTCCTTAATTTGCAGCCGTTGCTTCGTGTTACCCCTGTTGTAGGTACTAAGAAATTTTTATTCTTTCATGTCTTCTGGTGACCTTATGCGCGATGTTAAAGCAAAAAAAATATACTTTGAGGGCGCCCAAGCAGTGCAGCAATATATACAGAGAACACTGACGGCGCTGTGAATCGACCCCTGCAACCACAAATAGGTGAGTACATCAAGAAATAAAGGTTGATAATAAGCACTAGGCATCGGACACCATTGTACCGACAGCATTGCTTGTATCAACAGAAAACACAATTCAGGAACAATGAGAATCGTCTGTCCCTCTCCCACAACCAATCCCTCATCCAGTCCCACAACCCATCCCACAATCAGTCCCTCAACCACTTCCGCCTCACTCCACCCTCAGCTATGCTCTACACTACCTCCCTAAACTCCCTTCCCCATCATCTACAACACTCCTCGTCAACTTAACCCTTCTAAAACCCAGCTCAGGACAAACCCCTCCCCCCAAGCCTCTTCTCATCCGGGCATTTCCTTTCTCCAACCCCAACACTCGCTTAAATGCAAAAAAAATTGAGTGTGAACAAGATAACATTTATGAAGGAATTCAGGGAAACCGGTTAGCAGGAATTGAGTCCTGGAGGTAGGGAATACAGTGCCTGCACTCTGGAGGAGGGATGGGGTTGCTGCAGGTTGGCGTGAGTAATGGTGAAAGGTTTTTCTGGGGGGTCACCCTACCTCGCTGGGCGACGGCCGGTGTTAAAAAAAAATAATCAAGGATTTCCAAAGTATTTAATCCAGTGACATATTACCAGCCATCCTGGAAAAATACCCTGACGTTCCCTGTTTTAAATAACTCATAACTAGTTAAATTTGTTTAAATTAAACCATACATTTATAAAATAATTCAAAACCACATATAAACTACACAGTAATGATTTTGTGACCGATTTGGTGCCTGTATAAATAAATCATTACAATTGTAACCAGATTACAAACCTGTAAATAGTTCATTACCACTATAATGTAAGTTGCTTACCTACCATTACATGGGTGCCCAGTCCCTGGACCCATTATATGCCTCTGTAATCTTGTGACTACCACCCACAGGCTGGGTATGGGGAGCATAATAAACCTTTACCTCTGATTCCCCACAGGAGCTACATATTTATGAATTTAGCGCTTTTCTATGAATATAATCTCCCGTCCCCCAGGCTTTGTATGACTTACTTCACATAATTATTTTCAGGATTTATTTATTTATTATTTTATGGAAGTGGAATGAGCAACAGATCAACACAACTTATCCTGTAATGTGACCAGTAATCTCTACACCTCACAGGTGTGAGCGGGAGGCGCCATATTGAAGGTGTGCCACACGGTAGTCTGCTACAAAGTACCGCAGAACTTGCTGACATGCCACACAGGAGGCACTACAGAAGAGGAGAAGCAGGAGGAGGTGGGGGTTTAGCGGTTCCGAGGTCCAGAACTACCAACCTCTCCCGCATCACTCCTGCCCAGCAGAACAACACAGAGGTGCTTGCACAGGTTGGCGGCAGTGTCACTATCAAGTGTTACACTCACTTCCTCGGAGATGAGATGGTGAGCAGTGGAGCTTTTATACTCGTTTATTTCTGTTAGCAACAAGGATAGCCTATAATAGATCTCTTATTTAACTTTTTTGAGCTTTAGTTTTAAATTATATGATCTGTTTCTAAATCAGAAATCGGTGATCTGCTTTCTTAAGGCTGTTGATCTGCTGATTTTGACTGAGATCGTTTTTATTATTTGACGCGCTGTTCGAGTGTGAGCAAAGTAACTTTTATGAAGGGATTCAGGGAAACTGGTTAGCAGGACTTGAGTCCTGGAGGTGAAAACTACAGTGCTTGCTTGGTGGAGTGAATGATGATGCATGAAAGTGTTTTTTTTTCTTTTTCGGGTCGCCCTGCCTTGGTAGCAGACGGTCGATGTATATATATATATATATATATATATATATATATATATATATATATATATATATATATATATATATATATATATATATATTATATATATATTTTTTTTTTATTAACACATCAACCGATTCCCACCAAGGCAGGGTGGCCCGAAAAGAAAAACTTTCGTCATCATTCACTCCATCACTGTCTTGCCAGAAGGGTGCTTTACACTACAGTTATAAAACTACAACATTAACACCCTCCTTCAGAGTGCAGACACTGTACGTCCCATCTCCAGGACTCAAGTCCGGCCTGCCGGTTTCCCTGAATCCCTTCATAAATGTTACTTTGCTCACACTCCAACAGCACGTCAAGTATTAAAAATCATTTGTCTCCATTCACTCCTATCAAATACGCTCACACATGCTTGCTGGAAATCCAAGCCCTCGCACACAAAACCTCTTTACCCCTCCTCCAACCTTTCCTAGGCCGACCCCTACCCCACCTTCCCTCCACTACAGATTTATACACACTCGAGGTCATTCTGTTTCGTTCCATTCTCTCTACATGTCCGAACCACCTCAACAACCCCTCCTCAGCCCTCTGGATAATAGTTTTGGTAATCCCGCACGTCCTCCTAATTTCCAAACTCCGAATTCCCTGCATTATATTCACACCACACATTGACCTCAGACATGACATCTCCACTGCCTCCAGCCTTCTCCTCGTTGAGACATTCATCACCCATGCTTCACACCCATATAAGAGTGTTGGTATAACTATACTCTCATACATTCCCGTCTTAACTTCCATGGACAAAGTTCTTTGTCTCCACAGACTCCGAAGTGCACCACTCACCCTTTTCCCCTCATCAATTCTATGATTCACCTCATCCTTCATAGACCCATCTGCTGATATGTCCACTCCCAAATATCTGAATACATTCACCTCCTCCATACTCTCTCCCTCCAATCTGATTTCCAATCTTTCGTCACTTAATCTTTTTGTTATCCTCATCACCTTACTCTTTCCTATATTCACTTTCAATTTTCTTCTTTTACATACCTTACTAAATTCATCCACCAACCTCTGCAACTTCTCTTCAGAATCTCCCAAAAGCACAGTGTCATCAGCAAAAAGCAACTGTGACAACTCCCACTTTGTATTTGATTCTTTGTCTTTTAACCCCACACCTCTTGCCAAGACCTCGCATTCACTTCTCTTATATATATATATATATATATATATATATATATATATATATATATATATATATATATATATGTACTAGACATGTATCTCTCTACACCTCTTGTACTGTATATGCCATCTTTATATTTATATATATATATATATATATATATATATATATATATATTTTCAACAAGTCGGCCGTCTCCCACCGAGGCAGGGTGACCCAAAAAGAAAGAAAATCCCAAAAAAGAAAATACTTTCATCATCATTCAACACTTTCACCACACTCATACATAATCACTGTCTTTGCAGAGGAGCTCAGATACGACAGCTGAGAATAGTCCCTCCCAGCTGTCACTATCCCAGACCCCTCCTTTAAAGTGCAGGCATTGTACTTCCCATTTCCAGGACTCAAGTCAAACTAAATCAATTAACTGGTTTCCCTGAATCCCTTGACAAAATGTTACCCTGCTCACACTCCAACAGATCGTCAAGTCCCAAAAACCATTCGTCTCCATTCACTCCTATCTAACACGCTCACATATGCTTGCTGGAAGTCCAAGCCCCTCGCCCACAAAACCTCCAACCTTTTCTAGGACGACCCCTACCCCGCCTTCCTTCCCCTACAGATTTATACGCTCTCCAAGTCATTCTACTTTGATCCATTCTCTCTAAATGACCAAACCACCTCAACAACCCCTCTTCAGCCCTCTGACAAATACTTTTAGTAACTCCACACCTCCTAATTTCCACATTCCGAATTTTCTGCATAATATTTACACCACGCATTGCCCTTAGACAGGACATCTCCACTGCCTCCAGCCTCCTCCTCGCTGCAGCATTTGCAACCCATGCTTCACACCCATATAAGAGTGTTGGTACCACTATACTTTCGTACATTCCCTTCTTTGCCTCCATGGATAACGTTTTTTGTCTCCACAGATACCTCAATGCACCACTAACCTTTTTTCCTTCATCAATTCTATGGTTAACCTCATCCTTCATAAACCCATCCGCTGACACGTCAACTCCCAAATATCTGAAAACATTTACTTCTTCCATAATCCCTCTCTCCAATGTGATATCCAATTTTTCTTTATTTAAATCGTTTGATACCCTCATCACCTTACTCTTATCTATGTTCACTTTTAACTTTCTACCTTTACACACTCTCCCAAACACGTCCACTAACCTTGCAACTTTTCTTTAGAATCTCCCATAAGCACAGTATCATCAGCAAAAAGTAACTGTGTCAACTCCCATTTTGCATTTAATTCTCCATAATTTAATCCCACCCCTCTCCCAACACCCTAGCATTTACTTTTTACAACCCCATCTATAAATATATTAAACAACCATGGTGACATTACACATCCCTGTCTAAGACCTACTTTTACCGGGAAGTAATCTCCTCTCTCCTACACACCCTAACCTGAGCCTCACTATCCTCATAAAAACTCTTTACAGCCTTCAGTAACTTACTACCTATTCCATACACTTGCAACATTTGCCACATTGCTCCCCTATCCACTCAATCATATGCCTTTTCTAAATCCATAAATGCAATAAAAACTTCTCTACCTTTATCTAAATACTGTTCACATATATGCTTCACTGTAAACACTTGATCTACACATCCCCTACCCACTCTAAAGCCTCCTTGCTCATCTGCAATCCTACTCTCTGTCTTACCTCTAATTCTTTCAATAATAACCCTGCCATACACTTTACCTGGTATACTCAGTAAACTTATTCCCCTATAATTTTTACACTCTCTTTATCCCCTTCACTTTATATAAAGGAACTATACATGCTCTCTGCCAATCCCTAGGTACCTTCCCTCTTTCATACATTTATTAAACAAAAATACCAACCACTCCAGCACTATATCCCCCCTGCTTTTAACATTTCTGTCATGATCCCGTCAGTTCCAGCTGCTTTACCCCCCTTTCATTCTACGTAATTCCTCACGCACCTCCCCCACACTCACATCCTGCTCTTCTTCACTCCTAAACGATGTTGTACCTCCCTGGCCAGTACATGAAATTACCGCCTCCCTTTTTTCATCGACATTTAAAAGTTCCTCAAAATATTCCCGCCATCTACCCAATACCTCCACTCCCCATCTACTAACTCCCCTACTCTGTTTTTAACTGACAAATCCATTCGTTCCCTAGGCTTTCTTACCTTGTTTATCTCACTCCAAATTTTTTTCTTATTTTCAGCAAAATTTCTTGGCAGAGCCTCTCCCATTCTTTCATCCGCTCTTCTTATGCACTCTCTCACCACTCTCTTCACCTTTCTTTTACTCTCCATATACACTGCTCTTCTATTAACACTTCTGTTTTGTAAAAACCTCTCATAAGCTACCTTTTTCTCTTTTATCACACCCTTTACATCTTCATTCCACCACTCACTCCTCTTTCCTCCTGCACCCACCCTTTTATAGCCAACTCTCTTCAACCCCCCCACTACTCATACTTGCACTATCCCACCTTTCTGCCAATAGTTGCATATATCTCACCCTAACTTCCTCCTCCCTTAGTTTATACACTTTTACATCTCTCTTACTTGCTGTTGCCATTTTCTTTTTGTCCCATCTACCTTTTACTCTAAGTGTAGCTACAACCAAATATTGATCTGATATATCTGTTGCCCCTCTATAAACATGTGCATCCTGAAGCCTACCCATCAACCTTTTATCCACCAATACATAATCCAACAAACTACTTTCCTTACATGCTATATCATACCTTGTATATTTATTTATCCTCTTTTTCATAAAATATGTATTACTTATTACCAAACCTCTTTCTACACATAGCTCAATTAATCTTTCCCCATTTACATTTACCCCTGGCACCCCAAATTTACCTACTACTCCCTCCACAACATTTTTACCCACTTTAGCATTAAGATCCCCAACCACAATTACTCTCTCACTTGGTTCAAAACTCCCCACACACTCACTCAACATTTCCCAAAATCTCTCTCTCTCCTCTACACTTCTCTCTTCTCCAGGTGCATAAACACTTACTATAACCCACTTTTCACATCCAACCTTTATTTTACTCCACATAATCCTTGAATTTATACATTTATATTCCTTCCTTACCTTCCATAACTTATTATTCAACATTATTGCCACTCCTTCTTTAGCTCTAACTCTATTTGAAACCCCTGACCTAATCCCATTTATTTCTCCCCACTGAAACTCTCCTACCCCCTTCAGCTTTGTCTCACTTAAAGCCAGAACATCCAGCTTCTTTTCATTCATAACATCTACAATCATCTCTTTCTTATCATTCGCACAACATCCACGCACATTCAAACATCCCACTTTGACGGTTTTCTTCTTTTTCTTTTTAGTAAGCTATACAGGAAAAGGGGTTACTAGTCCCTTGTTCCCGGCATTTTAGTTGACTTTTACAACACGCATGGCTTACGGAGGAAAGATTCTTATTCCACTTCCCCATGGATATGAAAGGAAATGCAATAAGAACAAGAACTATTAAGATAAAATCAAAGAAAACTCAGATGAGTGTGTATACATAAACGTGTACATGTTTGCGTAGTGTGACCTAAGTGTAAGTAGAAGTAGCAAGACGTACCTGAAATCTTGCATGTTTATGAGACAGAAAAAAGACACCAGCAATCCTACCATCATGTAAAACAGTTTCAGGTTTCTGTTTCACAGTCACCTGGCAGGATGGTAGTACCTCCCTGGGTGGTTGCTGTCTACCAACCTACTACCTACCATATATATATATATATATATATATATATATATATATATATATATATATATATATATATATATATATATGTATGGAAGAGGGTAAGGTACCTAGGGATTGGCAGAGAGCGTGTATTGTTCCTTTGTATAAATTCAAAGGGGACAAAAGAGAGTGCAAAAATTATAGGGGAATAAGTCTGTTGAGTGTACCTGGTAAAGTGTATGGTTGAGTTATTATTGAAAGAATTAAGAGTAAAACAGAAAGCAGGATAGCAGATGAACAAGGGGGCTTTAGGAAAGGTAGGGGGTGTGTAGACAAAGTGTTTACAGTGAAACATATAGGTGAACAGTATTTGGATAAGGGTAAAGATGTTTTTGTGGCATTTATAGATTTGGAAAAGGCATATGATAGGGTAGATAGGGGGCAATGTGGCAGATGTTGCAGGTGTATGGAATAGGAGGAAGGTTACTGAAAGCAGTGAAGAGTTTTTATGAGGATAGTGAGGCTCAGGTTAGAGTGTGTAGGAGGAAGGGACAATTTCCCAGTAAAAGTGGGCCTTAGACAAGGATGTGTGATGTAACCGTGGTTGTTCAATATATTTATAGATGGGGTTGTAAGAGAAGTGAATGCGAGGGTCTTGGCAAGAGGTGTTGGGCTAAAAGATAAAGAAGCAAATACAAAGTGGGAGTTGTCACAGTTGCTTTTTGCTGATGACACTGTGCTTTTGGGAGATTCTGAAGAGAAGTTGCAGAGGTTGGTGGATGAATTTGGTAGGTGTGTAAAAGAAGAAAATTGAAAGTGAATATAGGAAAGAGTAAGGTGATGAGGATAACAACAAGAATAGGTGACGAAAGATTGGATATCAGATTGGAGGGAGAGAGTATGGAGGAGGTGAATGTATTCAGATATTTGGGAGTGGACATGTCGGCGGATGGGTCTATGAAGGATGAGGTGAATCATAGAATTGATGAGGGGAAAAGGGTGAGTGGAGCACTTGGAATCTGTGGAGACAAAGAACCTTGTCCATGGAAGTAAAGAGGGAATGTATGAGAGTATAGTTATACCAACGCTCTTATATGGGTGTGAAGCATGGGTGATGAATGTTGCAACGAGGAGAAGGCTGGAGGCAGTGGAGATGTCATGTCTGAGGTCAATGTGTGGTGTGAATATAATGCAGAGAATTCGGAGTTTGGAAATTAGGAGGAGGTGCGGGATTACCAAAACGATTGTCCAGAGAGCTGAGGAGGGGTTGTTGAGGTGGTTTGGACATGTAGAGAGAATGGAACGAGACAGAGTGACTTCGAGAGTGTATAAATCTGTAGTGGAGGGAAGGCGGGGTAGGGGTCGGCCTAGGAAAGGTTGGAGGGAGGGGGTAAAGGAAGTTTTGTGTGCGAGCGGCTTGGACTTCCAGCAAGCATGTGTGAGCGTATTTGATAGGAGTGAATGGAGGCATATGGTTTTTAATACTTGACGTGCTGTTGGAGTGTGAGCAAAGTAACATTTATGAAGGGATTCAGGGAAACCGGCAGGCCGGACTTGAGTCCTGGAGATGGGAAGTACAGTGCCGGCTCTCTGAAGGAGGGGTGTTAATGTTGCAGTTTTATAACTGTAGTGTAAAGCACCCTTCTGGCAAGACAGTGATGGAGTGAATGATGATGGAAGTTTTTCTTTTTCGGGCCACCCTGCCTTGGTGGGAATCGGCCGATGTGTTAAAAAAAAAAAAAAAAAAAAAAATATGGGGAGAAATAAATGGGATTAAGTCAGGAGTATCTGAGAGAGTTAGAGCTAAGGAAGGGGTAGCAATAATGTTGAAGGATCAGTTATGGAAGGAAAAGAGGGAATATAAATGTGTAAATTCAAGGATTATGTGGATTAAAATAAGGGTCGGATGCGAAAAGTGGGTCATAATAAGCGTGTATGCACCTGGAGAAGAGAGGAGTGTAGAGGAGAGAGAGAGATTTTGGGAGATGTTAAGCGAATGTATAGGAACTTTTGAACCAAATGAGAGAGTAATTGTGGTAGGGGACCTAAATGCTAAAGTGGGAGAAACATGCAGAGAGGGTGTAGTAGGTAAGTTTGGGGTGCCAGGTGTAAATGATAATGGGAGCCCTTTGATTGAACTTTGTATAGAAAGGGGTTTAGTTATAGGTAATACATATTTTAAGAAAAAGAGGATAAATAAGTATACAAGATATGATGTAGGGCGAAATGACAGTAGTTTGTTGGACTATGTATTGATAGATAAAAGACTGTTGAGTAGACTTCAGGATGTACATGTTTATAGAGGGGCTACAGATATATCAGATCACTTTTTAGTTATAGCTACAGTGGGAGTAAAAGGTAGATGGGATACAAGGAAAATAGAATCAGTAAGTAAAAGAGAGGTGAAGGTTTATAAACTAAAAGAGGAGGCAGTTAGGGTAAGATATAAACAACTATTGGAGGATAGATGGGCTAGTGAGAGTGTAGGCAATGGGGTCGAAAATGTATGGGGTAGATTTAAAATGTAGTGTTAGAGTGTTCAGCAGAAGTTTGTGGTTACAGGCGAGTGGGTGCGGGAGGGAAGAGGAGCGATTGGTGGAATGATGATGTAAAGAGAGTAGTAAGGAGAAAAAGTTAGCATATGAGAGGTTTT
>WNWK01058653.1:0-10392 GCA_009830355.1 Cherax destructor | reverse complement strand
TGCTTGAAAATTAACCTGACTCTTTCACAACAATGAAAATAGTAATACTGTTTCAATTCTTCTGGCTAAATGCCTTTTTTGTGGCTCCCGGTGTTCAGTGTTCTAAGACGCTGAATTGGGAGTCTAACCGCACCAGCAAACAATAAAAGAGCACAGCTGGAACTAAAACCGTCGGAAGGTGTTCTCTCCCGTTCTCTAACGAATCTTATTTAGCCTATCGTTAACTCCCTAATCGACTTGTCTTTTATCTACACTAATAATACACAAGTAATGGAACGAATTTTGATGAAGAGCATATGCCACAATACCAGTTTGGAATAATTTTCTATACGTTCCAACAAACGGAAAAATTTGATTGTTTTGTTTGTGTGAAAATCATTTCGAAACGAGGTTGATGCGTCACCACAGACTCCTAGAACGATCCAGACGATCAAATTATTCTTTAATTGGTATATTGTGTAGTTGAGTGGAAGGCTGTGCCAAATAATTGGGATACACTGAAAATCAAGGAAAATTAATTTATTAATTTAGATCGTGGTGCCGATGATGCAGAATAAACCTGGAGGCACTTGCTCAAACTCATACGTGATATGATGAAGTGCACTTAAGTGGGATAAGTTTCGAAATATACACCTGGAGTGCACTTATGTCTGTCTCATGCATAATATAAAACTGAGAGTACTACTCTGTTATTATCACTCCAAGATGATAATAGATTTGAGCACACTTACCTGAGCACTCTTGAATAATGCAATATAGTAATAAAACTTATCTGAGGGCAGTATATATATATATATATATATATATATATATATATATATATATATATATATATATATATAAACACTGATCTCTGCCGACGGAGACTGAACCTACGAACCTCATGACAAGGTACGCAGTGCTTGCCAAGGTATTGACCAGTGTGTGGTACGGTCACAAAGCACTGCGTACCTTGTCATGAGGTTCCGTAGGTTCGAGTCTCCGTCGGCCAGAGATCAGTGTTTCAGAATATTTTGCCTGCCTATGAATTCCTAGTATATATATATATATATATATATATATATATATATATATATATATATATATATATATATATATATATATATATATATATCCTAGGTAGTAGGTTGGTAGACAGCAATCGCCCAGGGAGGTACTACTGTCCTGCAAGTGAGTGTAAAACGAAAGCCTGTGATTGTTTACATGATGGTAGGATTGCTGGTGTCTTTCTTCTGTCTCATAAACATGCAAGATATTTCAAAGGCCTTGTTACTTCTACTACGCTTAGGTCACACTACACATTCATGTCCAAGCATATATATCCTCACCCCTCTGGGTTTTCTTCTATTTTCTTAATAGTTCTTGCTCTTATTTCCTCTTATCTCCATGTGAAGTGAACAGAATTCTTCCTCCGTAAACCATGTCGTAAAAGTCGACTAAATGGCCGGAGCAAGGGCCAGTAACCCTTCTCCTGTATACATTACTAAAGTTAAAAAGAGAAACTTTGTTTTCACACTCCATATATATATATATATATATATATATATATATATATATATATATATATATATATATATATATATATATATATATATATATATATATATATATATATATATATAAATATATATATATATATATTTTTTTTTTTTTTTTTTTTTTTTTCAACAAGTCGGCTGTCTCCTACCGAGGCAGGGTGACCCAAAGAAAGAAAATCTCAAAGAAAATACTTCATCATCATTCAACACTTTCATCACACTCATACATAATCTACTCAAGTCTTTGCAGAGGAGCTCAGATACGACAGCTGAGAAGGTCCTCCCCAGCTGTCACTTCATCTCAGACTCCCTCTCTTTAAAGTGTGCAGGCATTGTACTTCCCATTTCCAGGACTGCAGTCCAACTAAATCAATTAACTGGGTTTCCTGAATCCCTTCACAAATGTCATCCCTTGCTCACACTCCAACAGATCGTCATGTCCCAAACCATCTGTCTCCATTCACCCTATCTAACACGCTCACACACACCTTATATATATATATATATATATATATATATATATATATATATATATATATATATATATATATATATATATATATATATATATATATATATATATATATATATATATATATATATATATATATACGTATATGTCGTGCCGATTAGGTAAAATTGGTCAATTAGCAAGAACTCATTTAAAATTAAGTCCTTTCTAAAAGTTTCCTTATACGTTTAAAGATATATTTTTTCATTTATGTTAATGTAAAATTTATAATTTTGTACCAAGAGAAACTTTAAAACTCATCTAACCTTATTACAACAAGCGCAATTTAATTTAGCCTAACCTAACTAAATAAGGTTTTAGATACGTTAACATTAATTTAATAATAAACAAACACAATGAAATATATTTTTCGTTATGTTCATAAATGATTTTGGCGAAATTATTGCATACACAAATTTTCACTTGTCTTATATGGCAAGGTGAGCGTTGCTATTTTGCCAAAATGCAAGTTTTACTCTGGCACTGGCAATGATATATATATATATATATATATATATATATATATATATATATATATATATATATATATATATATATATATATATATATATATATATTATGTATATGAAACGCGAGTGCAAGATACAACATGCAAAATAACCACGAGGAAACTTGAATGATAACTTAGGCCTTTCGTGTTGCAATCAAATACATTATCAGGAGCTTGCAATGTAGCAGAAAATAAGAAGAGGTCCAAGCAGTACATGATCACAGTGAGCATCTTTGCTGGAGTGAGGCAGAGAGGCGGGTGGAAGCATAAGGCAAACAGGAAGTGTTCTCAGGCACACCATTACCTATAAATTCAGAAAGATTGAATATTATAGCACAGCCACCACCCCAGAACGATGTCACAGGCAGCCTCCAGAGGATACACTCGTCACCCGCTGATACCTGAGCCATCCTCCGGAACTCCGGAGGGGGAATGGGACATCCCCAGATGGTCCAGATTCCACGGCAACAATACCACTCACCAAGGACTTAAAACGGAATGGGATGGATATCGATACTCCCCGTTCCACCCAGGAGCTAGAATTAGAGAAGACTTCAAAGGCCAAAACCAGAAAGGAAGGAGAGGGGAGGGATAAGGAAAGGGGAAAGTTTGGGAAAGGATAGGGAATGGAAAGGGAGGATGGTAAGGATGGGGTAGGGCGGGAAAGGAGGGATGTGGCGATGGGGTAGGAAGGAAAGGAGGATGGTAAGGATGGGGGTAGGGAAGGGGGAATAGGGGATAATTAGGTTTGGTCGAGGAAGACCATGTCCACCCTCAGATAAAGCTGCATTTCCTCTTCAAAGAGGGGGCCTTGAAGAGGAAATAGTAACAATAAATGAGCATTCGCTGCTAATCACGGCAAGTGGTGACATGATGCTTGGTGCACTCCCTAACAGTCAGGAAGAAGGGGGCACGAATCTGAAACGGCGGAAAGTGTCTTGGTGACTGGAGTCGCTGTCAACTACGGATCTCACCAGAAGTCATATATTTGCTGGAGGAAATGACAGAGCCAGTGAATATGATGGGACCTGGATAATATTGGTTTCGCGATGTCAAGGCTCCAGACCTGATGAGACCGGAGATGCAGTTCAGTGTCGAATACCAGGATGTTCAGTACCGAGTGAGATTACCGTGCTAAACACGCCACACTTGCCCACTAGTTATTGTTTGACTTTCGGAAGAGGCCAGAATTGCTGAGGGTTTATGACGATATTATATGGAAAGAGATGGATTGCCCTTCACTGAGAGAGTGATAAAAAAAACCCCCCGACAAGTCGCCATCTCCCCCACCGTGGGGTGAATGATTCTGAATCCATTATTCCGCGTGATGAATAATTGAAGGCACCTGCGTCTAGTGACGTGGCTAATCAATGACTGCCCGATGACAAGACCTTTCCTGACAAAAAGTTTGTTGACGTTAAGTAAATTTCGAAAGGGCCCTTCTTCCTACACATCTCGATAGCTTGCCAGGAGGAGCCTAAAAGGGTTTACATGATTACACTCGCTTGCTGTGGCCAGAAAAATCACCAGACCCATAGAATCCTGCTAAAACTTATTGTTTAAAGGGCAGCATTGCTCTGTGCAGTCTTTGTCCTTTGTAATTTAGGCCAAATTGAGCACTCTTTCGAGGGGGTCATCAAATCCTCGTAAAAAGTCTTGATTAAGTGTTTCATGAGGATAACTTTGGGGCTGTGGGCACAGAGATTGATATAAAAAATCCCAGGGGGCAAACAAAGAAAAAGACTGGTACCAACATGCCACTCAGAGGGTGGAATGCTAATTTAGCCGTTATAAAGGGAAGCATAAAATTAGATTTTCCTGACGTTGACGTTGGGCTGGGGCATAACGAGGAAAACGCTTAAAGTCGGGCGGAAAACAAACCTGAGAGCACTGTATGACTGTTGTGGGTTTGGGGCTTAGTTATGATTATAATAATAATCAAACCTAGCAGTGACCTAACTAAGATTAGCTTACTGGGACTGGTTCCCCCCGTCCCCTAAAGGGTAGAATACTTACCCAGGAGGCGGGAGACTGAAACAGGTGTGGGATGAAATTTCCCCCTAGAAAAGTCGGTTTTGGAGTGACATTGACAGAGTTAAACCAACGACTTCACAATTAATTCCCTTTACAGGTGGACCAAGAAGGTAAGATCTACATTTCATGTGTTCGGCGATCCCAATAGGGAATGGGCCCCCGCATAAATCAGCGCATGAAGGAAACCCGAGTAACTTTCCAAGACCAGAGTAGCAATCTTCAAGCCCAAGACTTCCCCGATCAACTTGACCCCTCTAGAAACCCTTTAAACAAGCATATTTGGGGTTCAAAACTTTTTTTTATTTCCATATCATTTAACCACCTCGATTAGCCAAATCGGGATATAATTGACAAAAGGGCCTCCCCGTGGTTGAGGGAAAGTTAAAAGTAAGCTGGGGGGTGAAAAAAAGGTACCTGATATTTGGGAGCGAGTCAGGTTATCTCTTCACTATTCCCCACCAGAAAACCCAGCTGATATGTTATCTCGTGGAGTCCCCCAAGAAAATTTTGGTAATGCTTTATTGTTTCATGGGTCCCGCTGGTTTTTAAATGAAGAGAATTGGCCTACCAAGAAACCCCAAACATGCCAGAACAATCTGCATGAACACAGTAGATGCCCTGAGTTGCTGTTGTTGGGACTAGGTAATCTTTGTTAAACAAACTCTTGAAAGTAACTTTAATCGTCTTTGGTTCCAAGAAAAAAAATAAGTAGGGGTTTTTTTGAACCCTATGAAATATGGATAGAGAATTGAAAGGGGAAGTCTTCTCAGCTGACTATTTTTTTTGGAAACTGTAAAAGCCCCAAGAAACCGGGACTTATTACTGAGGGGTTTTTACCTGAACTCTATATTTATGAGATGCAGAGAAATAATTTAAATTTCCTTTCTATAAGAAGGTACTGTACCCCCATATCGTACCTAAGGATCTTTGGGTTGATTAGGTTAAATGTTGATGGGGCCCAAATCCATGTTACACGGTGTAGTCTAGAACACTGAAAACCCCCATAGTTGTGATATCCAGGGCAGACTGTGAAGAAACACTTGAAACCTGTTACCTCCCCTGTAGAAGGAACCCCCTTTCCCACCCCGGGGCCCCCACGATACCCCGCCTAAGGGTGAGAAGTCGCTCCCTTTGAAGTGACCGGGTTTTATTGTACCGGCCATCATTCTGACCCAAACTGGGGGTAAGTCCCCCTCAAAAAATTTTTTGTGCGTGTTTCCTGTTTTGCCACCAGAGCAGTGTATGAAGGTTTCCACTGAAATGACTGCTAAATTCTTCACTAAATTGTAAGGAGAAAGGGGAAGAGGTCATGTCACAGGTTCCCGTTTCAGACAAAAGCAACATTTTTTTGGTGAGCTTACCTTAAACATATATTAGAACAAGAACGTTCAACAGATGTTGCATCAGCGATGGGAGAGTTCAGGACAGTTGTAATAAAGTCGAAACAGAATTAACAACCCGACCTCTAATGACGGACTTGTGTATCATTGGGCCCAAACTTTTAAAAGGTGCCAGCGGCCTGGGAAATTTTGGGGCCACTGTTACAATAATAACCTTCGGGGTCAACCGCATATTGAGGGGAATAAAGGTGCGCGATAATTCCGCATTACAGGCCCCCAAAAGTTCTATCCTCAAATTATAGTAGATCAGTGGCTCAGTTATCCGGAAAACCCTTGGAAGGTACAAAAGAAAGGGTTTTTTTTTTTCCATCTGGCTCCTGATCTCCTTTGCCAGAAAAAGTCCCTTTAAATGTTGGGATTTGCGTAATTTTGGTAAAAAACTTGCAGGGAGGCTGGGAAAGGCTGGAGTTTTTTACAGACCACAACCAGAAAACCAGTCAAAACTTTTAAGTCCCTTAAACAATGTTGTTTTCACTGTTATTGAGGGTGGTTTAGAGGTTTAGACTGATGAGGTGATTAATTAATTAATGTCAGTCAGAAAAAAACCTTTAGTTTGACATTTTCCATCGCCGAATTCTACAGTTTAGGCCCTGTTTCCAGTGTCCCAGGTGGTTCCAGAATTTTCCAGCAAACCCTATGGCAAGTTCTACTTTATCTAATTATTCTGGTCATCTCTTCAAAAAAAAATGATCCCCGATCGCGAATGTATGTGAATTTTTGTTAAAAACTTTTGCATACGTATTTATTCTAGGTATATGCAAAGTATGAAGTGTGCGAATGTAAGTGTCCGTATGTATGTGTGAGTATGTAGGGGCGCATGAATACAGTGCGTATTCATAAGCGTAAATATGACAAAACAGGACAAGAGCTCAAATTGCAAAGTATATAAAAAAATATACAAATCCGTCGGCGATTTGCCGACGTTCGTAAATTTCATGTCAATCACGAATATTTTTCTAGTTTTTAAATCACAAAGAGATAGACTGGTATTAAAGCACTTAACAGTTATTCTGCTGGTCTGGATTTAGAATATAAATTGAAAAAAATAAAATGATATAAATAAATTTATTACATTTATAATGGTTAAAATAAAACAATATTAGCTCGTAGGAAAAATTATAATTCATGCTATAGACGAAAGGCACGAGAATTTATGTATTATTTTATTTTAAAAAGGGAGATGGAATTTTTTTAAAAAAACCAAAATGTTGTTTAAGACCGTTAAAAATCAACCTTCATCTTAATGATAATAGATGGAAAAACCCATTAAACTTTTTTCTAGAAAATTTTCATTACAAAAGTTCCCATTTATTATGATAGTGAATAGGAAAATTTTGGGACACAAAAAAACTGAAGTTCTTTCCTTTATATCTGATGCTTCAGCTATTTAAAAAACAATTCAAGAGAAATTTCGGTTATAATCCCGTTTACACATTTTTTAAAAAATAAAATGGGCAAATTAAAACCTATCAGTCCGACAGCATAAAAACCCTTCAGTTATACTTTTTGCAGTTAGAAGGTAATCAGAGGAGACGTTCTCAAGCTATCTCAAATTTTATTGGGGGTGTGAACTGTGTAATATTCTTGATCTGATACTAGCCAGGTGGGTTAAAAGAGGTAGAGTTTGTAAGGGTGGTGAATGTGATGAAAAAGTATAATCAAAGTTTCGTAATAAATCTGTTAATTCAAAAAATCAAGAAGTCTTTTCAAAAGGGGGGGCCGGCGAGGGGGGAAGATAAAGTAAAGTGTGTTAGAACGGTTGCGCCGTCGGAGGGAAATTCTTGATCGCTGATAGGGCAGTCCCAAAAGAATATGGAGAATGAAATTGGTGGGCGGGGCCCCTGCATAAGGGGAAAGGGAGTCTCCCAATCAAGACATCGATGATAAGGAACGATTCAAAACCGTTGATAGAATGTGAGGTTTGAATCAATCGATCAACTTTGCCAACGGTTTTAATGGGTGAGAACAAAAAAAGTCTGAGAATGGAATACCCCCCAAGAAGCGAAAGGTCATTTCGCTGCTCATCGTCGGGTGGGGCCCTCGTTTGCCAGCTTTTGGGTTTTTTTGCCAGCGTTTCTAGATAGGCGCTAGGGAAAATTGTATACGATGAACTGGGATGAGGGGAATTAAATTTTTAATAGCTCGAAATACCAAAGGGGCGAAACTAAAAAATGTTGAGGTAGGTCTGGGGCCCCGGAAATTCATGAGAATTGCAAAAGTTCATTGTGATAATGCTAGATGACTATTAAATGACCCGTGCAACGCTGTCCGGTAACAATGTGCAAACCCGACACCGCAGAGGTTTTAAAACCATCTTTTAAATTGTACGGTAAGAGAATAAGACCGGTGGGGAACGAGAAACAACTATGATTTCGCGTTGGCAATGAAAGAAAAACTCGAACGTGGAACGTCCATGGGGGAAGAAAAAGTTAAGCGATAAAACAAAAAGGGGGGAAAAAGAAAGCCAAGAACGAGAAAAGATGAGAAAAGGACGGAGTAAGCAGGGGCGACGAACAAATAATGGACTTTTACGAACGTCCGTTACTATCTTTTCCAACCCCTTGAAAAAAAAATTTTTTCAACACAAAAGAGGAAGTTATCAAAAAACCAGAATTCATAATAATAGCTTTATAAAATTGACACAACGACACAGGTTCACCCATGCTGAACGTTTGCAACCAATCAAAAAAATTTTTCTCACCCCGTGAACAAAATGGTAAGACGAAAAAAAATTTAGCAACAGTAAAAAATCCCTTCCCGGGGAATAATTTCGCTTTGTAGTCGATAAGCTTCAAACTTATGTAACTAAACCCCCCGCTTGTTGGGATAACCATCCACGTTGTGACTATGTTTCTTTTTTAAATTTTTTTTTCCATCCTAATTTTTATTTGTTTTGACGTTATGTTTTTGTTTAGAAATAATTTTTACTTCAAAAACGGTTCCATTTTCCCCAAAACTAAAAAAATATTCAATAATTCCAACAGGGGAAAAATTAGGAATTAACAAAAATTTTTTCAAATTTTGGGGGGCGTTCATTATTGCAATATTTAAATAAGTAATATTTTCAGTACTACTTTTAAATATTTATTCCCATCGGGTTAAAAAAGTATCGCTTTTAATATAAAATTCTGTTATTATATTTTTCAGAAAAATTTAAAAAATTTTTTTAAATTTTCTTAGATAATCTTTGACATTTTGTTTAAAAAAGGGGACGGGGTTATTAATATTAATTAGATCTCGAGTTAAAGAAACACACAAACACAGAACTCCCCTTTGGTAATAAAAACACACAAAACACCAAGACTTATATCATAATAACCGCCACTTGGAAAATTTTAAAGCTTACAGAGGGGCTTGCCAACCTCGTAATTATATACCAACCCGAATATGAGGGGAACAAGATACAAAGTTATCAACCCCCAACTTATACCCCCCCGGATGGTGTAACGACCTCCAACATATACCCCTGCCCGGTGGTAACACCCCCAACATATACCCCGCCTGATGGTGTAACGACCTAACAAACTCCCGCCTGGGTGGTGTAACGACCTCCAAGTATACCCCAGCCTATGGTGGATTCCCAAAATATCCCCCCCTGGGTGGTTAACGCCTCCCAAAATATCCCCCGCCTGGGTGGTTAAAACCCCCAACATATACCCAGCCTGGGTGGTGTACGACCCCAACATATACCCCAGGCCTGATGGTATAACGACCCCCCAAATATACCCCAGCCTGGGTGGTGTGCGACCAACATATACCCCAGCCGATGGTGTAAGATCCAACATATCCCCCCCTGATTTAACGACTCAACATATACCCCACCTGGGTGGTATAACGACCCCCAACATATACCCCAGCCTGGGTGGTTAACGACCTCCAACATATACCCCAGCCTGGATGGTATAACGACCCCCAACATATACCCCCGCCTGGGGTTAGCGACCCCCAACATATCCCCCGCCTGATGGTATAAGGGGGAAAAGTTATACTATCAACCTCCTACATACAGTATACTGTGCTGGATAAAGTGTAGTGGTGGGAAAAAATGATGAGGGTACTAACCCCCCACACAGTATACCATTATAGGGTTTTGGTGGAACAAGACATGCAGAGGGACTCACTAACCTCCCAAGACAGTATACTGCATCTATGAGTGTTATTGGGGCAAAACATGCAGAGGGACTCATCAACCTTCCACATATACTGCAGCCGGAGAGGTGAAGGAATTTCAAAACTGTAGGTGGGATATCATCTATCTTCCTTCCACTACGCTTCGCCGAATCAATAAATATGGATATTTGCTATTGTTCCTCCGTCTGTTTTCCATGAAAAGGTTTTTATAAAATTTTGTTTTTCAAAAGCATAAAAATAAGAGTATGTGAATGGGGAAGGAAACCA
>WNWK01058652.1:0-10392 GCA_009830355.1 Cherax destructor | reverse complement strand
GGACTTCACCCGGCCAAAACGTTTGGGCATTTCCCGCCGTTTGGGAGGCCCCCAACTCAACCCGGGGCCGACAGGTTTGGGTAGAGTTCCCCCTGGCCAAGGGCCCCGAGGGGATTTTCCCCGGCCGGTTTCTTTGCAAGAACAATCCAAAACTTTCCTTTGACGGCGGTTATCCCCGGGGAAACTTTTAAGTTCCAAAACATGGTAAAAAAACCCCTTTTCAGTTCCATTCCCTAAGTTTTTAAAAAGGATTCCCCAAAGCTTTTTTAAGGGGTTTAATGCCCCCTTGGGGTGATATTTTCCATTTACAGCCCCCGGGTGAGGAAAGAGCCTGGAAATTTCCCTCTAAAAGGGAAAGTCCCGGGGTTTCCCGGGCCGCCCTTCCCCGGAAACATCAACCCCGGAAGCCCAAAGGTTTAAACAGTCCAACCCCCCCGTAGGAAAAGGGGCCAAACCTCCCGGAAAGTTTAGGGGCCAAGGTTTGGGGTTTCTTCCACCCGGCCCTTGAAGCACTAAGGGGGGTTTTAGGTTAAAGGGCCACAGTTTTAGGAGTTTTTTTAAAACCCGGAACAGTCCCTTTAGGTTCGGACCCTAAAACCCGTTTTAAGGGGTTTTTACCTTCCCCAAACGGGATTTTAAGTCCACAGGTTCCCCCTTTTAAGGCGGGTTTAAAGGGCCTTCCAGCGGGCCTGAAGGGCATTTTAAGGTTCCGGGCAACAGTTTGTAGGTTTTTTCCACCCGGAACAGGGGAAGCATTTTAAGTTCCAAACTTTGTGGGGTTATTTAAAGGTTTTTTGGGCGGGATTTTAAGTCCCATTTTGAAGTTAACCCGGGGGAATTTTCCCCTTAAAGCGGGTTTAAGTCCAACAGGTTTTAGTATTAAAAGGGGGGAAAAGTTTTAAGGGGTTTTTTAAAACCGGCCGAACCCCCGGGGAAAGAATTACCGGGAATTTTCCGAAGGAATTTTTCCACCCTCCGAAGTCTTTAGATTTAAAAAATTGTTTTAATTAAACTTTAACCTTCCAATTGTCCTGTGGGAAATTCTTAAAACCCTTTTCCCCAAAAGAAAATTTAAAGTAACCCTTTTTCCCCAAAAATTTAAAAATTGGGCCAAGTTTTGACTTTAAAAATTGGTAAGTCTTTAAGCCACAAAATCCCTGTAAAAACACCCCTTACACCCTTTGGAACACGTCTCCTGTGAGCATCTTAAACCCCGGCCCAAAACCCCCGGAGCATTTTACAGCCGGGGCCCAACACGTCTCCTGTGAGAGCATCTTACAGCCGGGCCAACACGTCTCCTGTAAGAGCATCTTACAGCCTGGCCAACACGTCCCCGGGTGGCACCCACAGCCGGGCCCCACGCCCCTGTAAGAGCACCCTTAAAACCTGGCCGACACGTCTCCTGTAAAAACATTTTTTCCCTGCCAACGTCTCCCGTGAGAGATTTTCGCCTGGCCGACACGCCCCCCTGTGGGGCATTTTTACACCCTGGCCAACGTCTCCTGTAAAACATTTTTAAGCCGGGCCAACACGTCTCCTGAAAGGAATCTTAAAGCCCGGCCAACACGTCTCCGGGAAGGATTTTACAGCCTGGCCAACACGTCTCCTGTGAGAGCAAATTTCCTGCACCCTTTTGGCCGACACGTCTCCTGTAAGAACTTCGGCCTGGCCAACACGTCTCCTGTAAAAACATCTTAAAGCCCGGCCCAAACACTTTTCCCCTGTAAGAGCATTTTCAGCCTGGCCAACACGTCCCTGTGGGGGAGCATCTTGCACCCGGGGCCACTGTCCCCCCTGGGGGGCATCACGGCCGGGCCAACACTTCCTGTAAAAACTTTTTACAGCCTGGCCAACACGCCCCTGAAAAACATCACCCCCTGGGCCAAACACGTCTCCTGTAAGAGCATCTTAAAGCCTGGCCAACACGTCTCCTGTAAGAGCATCTTACAGCCTGGCCAACACGTCTCCTGTAAGAGCATCTTACAGCCTGGCCGACACGTCTCCTGTAAGAGCATCTTACAGCCTGGCCGACACGTCTCCTGTGAGAGCATCTTACAACCTGGCCGACACGTCTCCTGTAAGAACATCTTACAGCCTGACCGAAGCGTCTCCTGTGAGAGTATCTTACAGCCTGGCCGACACGTCTCCTGTGAGAGCATCTCACAGCCTGGCCGACACGTCTCCTGTGAGAGCATCTTACAGCCTGGCCGACACGTCTCCTGTAGGAGCATCTTACAGCCTGGCCAACACGTCTCCTGTGAGAGTATCTTACAGCCTGGCCAACACGTCTCCTGTGAGAGTATCTTACAGGAGACGTGACGTCTCCTGTAACAGCATCTTACAGCCTGGCCGACACGTCTCCTGTAAGAGCAGCTTACAGCCTGGCCGACACGTCTCCTGTAAGAGCAGCTTACAGCCTGGCCAACACGTCTCCTGTGAGAGCATCTTACAGCCTGGCCAACACGTCTCCTGTGAGAGCATCTTACAGCCTGGCCAACACATCTCCTGTGAGAGTATCTTACAGGATACGTGACGTCTCCTGTAACAGCATCTTACAGCCTGGCCGACACGTCTCCTGTAAGAGCAGCTTACAGCCTGGCCGACACGTCTCCTGTAAGAGCAGCTTACAGCCTGGCCAACACGTCTCCTGTGAGAGCATCTTACAGCCTGGCCAACACGTCTCCTGTGAGAGCATCTTACAACCTGGCCGACACGTCTCCTGTAAGAGCATCTTACAGCCTGGCCGACACGTCTCCTGTAAGAGCATCTTACAGCCTGGCCGACACGTCTCCTGTGAGAGCATCTTACAACCTGGCCGACACGTCTCCTGTAAGAGCATCTTACAGCCTGGCCGACACGTCTCCTGTAGGAGCATCTTACAGCCTGGCCGACACGTCTCATGTAAGAGCATCTTACAGCCTGGCCAACACGTCTCCTGTGAGAGCATCTTACAGCTTGGCCAACACGTCTCCTGTAAGAGCATCTTACAGCCTGGCTGACACGTCTCCTGTGAGAGCATCTTACAGCCTGGCCAACACGTCTCCTGTAAGAACATCTTACAGCCTGGCCAACACGTCTCCTGTAAGAGCATCTTAAAGCCTGGCCAACACGTCTCCTGTAAGAGCATCTTACAGCCTGGCCAACACGTCTCCTGTGAGAGCATCTTACAGCCTGGCCGACACGTCTCCTGTGAGAGCATCTTACAGCCTGGCCAACACGTCTCCTGTAAGAACATCTTACAGCCTGGCCGACACGTCTCCTGTGAGAGCATCTTACAGTCTGGCCGACACGTCTCATGTCAGAGCATCTTACAGTCTGGCCGACACGTCTCCTGTAAGAGCATCTTACAGCCTGGCCAACACGGGTTTCAGAGTCTTTCTGGCCTATCAAAGGATATTGAAGGGATTTTTGAAAGTGTTAGTTGTCAGTGATCAAGTAGAGAAGTGAAACACAAGCCGACAACATCAGAAAAGGGAGGCGAGGGCTACAAGGGAGGCGAGGGCTACAAGGGAGGCGAGGGCTACAAGGGAGGCGAGGGCTACAAGGGAGGCGAGGGCTACAAGGGAGGCGAGGGCTACAGTTTACGAAAATCATTTTGAATGTGAAATCAGTGCCAGCAGATGGAGGCCTAGTGCCGGGCGGGTTGCCACAAGTCAGCATTCCTGCAAATTAAAAAAATAATAAGTGTGACTCAAATCAGAGAGTTAAGTGCAAGTCAAGGATAGACTAGTTAGTGCTTAATAGAAAGCCATAAAGTGAGGGGAATTAACTAACAAACAGTTAGTCTTGGGATGTCTGAGGTTTTCTCGAAATAAGTGTGTTCATAATAAAGGCCTAAAGTGTCCAACTGTACATCTTGTGTATACTGAAGGATTATTACTCATATAGTTATACGCAACATAGCATATAGCAAGTGATATAGCATATATAGCATATAACAAGTGATAAGTGTGGTGAATAAGCCATAAAACAGGTAATGAGAAGTGAATAACTGTAGAGAAGAACTGAGGGAGAAGGAGAGTCATCGTACATCTGGCAGTCGGGATGGACACCTCACCGCTGCCAGTGTAAAGTGTCGTACTATACCTAATTTGTGGTTGTGGATGCATGTTGAGTGATCAGTTTTGGCCCTAAATCACTGGAAGCTGGGGGTCAAATCCCTGCTCTGGAGTAACTATCATACATACAGCTCTTAGCATTTAGAAGGCAGCAATCTTGGTGGGTGAGGACAGATAACATTGGTAGGGGGTGCCAGTAAGGAAGGCCCAGTAGGATAATTCAACTGACAGTAATTTTAAGCACACATAGACATTGACAGGGAAACCAAGGGATTGGATACATAGGCAGTACATACGTAGGTACATAAGGACATTAGGATCCAGCCCTGGATGGATCTCCTCCCACCACCATACCTCTGCTCCTATCGCCTCCCCTCATTCATCCCCTTATCCCTCTTCCCCTCCTCCCCCCATTCCCCTCATTCTTCCCTTTTCTTCCTTCTTTCTTCCCTCTTTTACTTCCACCCCATCCCATCCCTGTCCCCCCATACCCTCTCCCCCCCTCTCTTACACTCTCAGACTCACACACACACACACACACACACACACACACACACACACACACACACACACACACACACACACACATGAGCAGAGCAAAGCTACTGGTCATGGGGGATTTCAACCACAGGAAGATCGACTGGGAGAACCATGAACCACGTGGGGGTCCAGAAACTTGGAGAGCCAAGATGATGGACGTGGTACTGGAAAACCTGATGCACCAACATGTCAGGGACACGACCAGAGAGAGAGGAGAAGATGAACCAGCAAGACTGGACCTTGTATTCACCCTGAACAGCTCAGATATTGAAGACATAACGCACGAGAGCTCCCTGGGAGCCAGTGACCATATGGTGCTTAGCTTTGAGTACATTGTAGAGCTACAGGTGGAGAGGGAAAACAGTACCGATAGAGACAAACCAGACTTTAAAAGAGGAAACTACACGGGCATGAGGATTTTCCTGCAGGACGTTCAGTGGGAAAGGGAAATGGAAGGACTGACAATAAATGAAATGATGGAATACGTAGGGGCAAAGTGCAAGGAGGCAGAGGAACGGTTTATACCCAGAGGCAAAGGATTAAATGGGAAGGCCAGAAAGAGCCCCTGGTTTACCCAAAGGTGCAGGGAGGCAAAGACTCAGAGTATCAGAGAATGGAAAAGGTACAGAAGGCAAAGAACCCAAGCAAACAAGGAGATTAGTCGAAGAGCTAGAAATGAGTATGCACAGGTACGGAGGGAGGCCCAGAAACAGTACGAAAACGACATAGCATCGAAAGTCAAGTCTGACCCGAAACTGATGTACAGTCACATCAGAAGGAAGACAACAGTCAAGGACCAGGTGATAAGGCTGAGGAGAGAAGATGGGGAACTCACAAGTAATGATCAAGAGGTATGTGAGGAGCTCAACTCGAGGTTTAAGGAAGTATTCACAATGGAGGAAGGAAGGCAGCTGGGTAGACAGGACGTGGTTCGTCACCACCAAGGGATGTACCAAGTGCTAGAGGGCATACACACAACTGAGGAGGAAGTGAAGCAGTTACTCAGTGACCTCAATACCTCAAAGGCGATGGGTCCGGACAATATCTCCCTGTGGGTTCTTCGGGAAGGAGCTGAGGTACTGAGTGTGCCACTTACCATAATGTTCAACACATCCCTTGAAACTGGGCAGCTACCTGAGGTATGGAAGAAGGCCAACGTAGTCCCCATTTTTAAAAAAAGGAGACAGAAAAGAGGCACTAAACTATAGACCGGTGTCACTTACATGTATAGTGTGCAAAGTCCTGTAGAAAATCATCAGGAAAAGAATGGTGGAATGGAACACCTTGAGCTGAACAGGATAATAAACACCAGACAGCACGGATTCCGGGAAGGCAAATCCTGTGTAACAAACCTCCTAGAGTTCTATGATAAAGTAACAGAGGTAAGGCAGGAGAGAGAAGGGTGGGTTGATTGCATTTTCCTGGACTGCAGGAAGGCCTTTGACACAGTTCCTCACATGAGATTAGTAAAGAAGTTGGAAGAACAAGCAGGTATAACAGGAAGGGCACTGGAATGGATCAGGGAATACCTCAAAGGGAGGCAACAACGGGTCATGGTGCGTGGTGAGGTATCACAGTGGGCGCCTGTGACGAGCGGTGTACCGCAGGGGTCAGTCCTAGGACCAGTGTTATTCCCGGTATATGTAAATGACATGACGGACGGGATAGACTCAGAAGTGTCTCTATTCGCGGATGATGTGAAAATAATGAGGAGAATCACATCGGAAGAGGACCAGGCAGGGCTGCAAACAGACCTGGACAAGCTCGACATCTGGTCTAGCAATTGGCTTCTTGAATTCAATCCCTCCAAATGCAAAGTCATGAGGATCGGAGAAGGGCAAAGAAGACCGCTGACAGAGTACAAGCTAGGCGGACAAAGGCTACAAACCTCGGCAAAGGAGGTGCTCCTGACGACACTGGAGGACAGGAGAGATAGAGGGGACATGATAACAACATATAAGATACTGAGAGGAATTGACAAAGTGGACAGAGACAGAATGTTCAAAAGATGGGACACAACAACAAGGGGACACAGATGGAAGTTGAAGACTCAGATGAATCACAGAGATGTTAGGAAGTATTTCTTCAGTCACAGAGTGGTCGGGAAGTGGAATAGTTTAGGAAGCGATGTAGTGAAGGCAGGCTCTATACATAGCTTTAAGCAGAGGTATGATAAAGCTCATGGCGCAGGGAGAGTGACCCAGTAGCGGCCAGTGAAGAGGCGGGGCCAGGAGCTTTGACTCGACCCCTGCAACCACAACTAGGTGAGTACACACACACACACACACTTACATGACAGTTAGGCTTACAGGATATGTCCTACAGGAACCTGACCATTACCCCCCTACCCCAGCCTACAGGACCCTGACCACTACCCCCCTACCCCAGCCAAAAGGAACCTGACCACTACCCCCCTTCCCCGCTCCCCCACTCCCCTCTCTCTTGGTATCTCTCTCCCTCTCTCTATCTCCCTCGTTCTATCTCCATCTTCTCTCTCTTGCTATCTCTTTCTCCCTCTTTCTACCTCCATCTCTCTCTATCTCCCTCTTGCTATCTCTTTCTATCTCCATCTCTCTATCTCCCTCTTTCTATCTTCTACCACCCTTCTCCCCTCCTCCCCTTGCGCTCTCTCTCTCTTACAATCTCATTCTCACACTCTCACACACACACTCCCTCACATTCAACCTCTCACACTCACACTATCTCACACATTCTCTTCCTGTCTCCACTTTCCCATCTTTCACCTTCCTTCTATTCTCACAAACCATCTTCACACTCCTTCCCTCTCCCTGCATTTTCCCTTCCCCCTCCCCCCTTGTACCACCTTACCCTTGCCTCTCCCTGCACTTCCCTTCCCCCTCCCCACTTGTACCCCCCAACCATCCCACACACATGCACATACACACACACACAATACATACACATAGCAGCATACGTAGAGAACCCAGGACTTAGAGGGACTTATATTATTGCTAAACTAAGGTAGGCTTGTGCACTACACTGAATACCAGGCACACACACACACACACACACACACACACACACACACACACACACACTCCCTACCCCTCCCTCTCCCTCTCCCTACCTCTCTCTCTCCCTCCATCTCTCTCCCTCTACCTATCTCTCTCCCTATCTCTCTACCTCCCTCTCTTCCTCTCCCTCTCTCTCTCTATCTCTCTATCCACCCTCTTCCACACTACCTCTAAGCTATATCTCTCCCCCTCACCCCATTCCCTATCCTTTCTCCTTTCTCCCTCACCCCCTTCCCTATCCCTCTTCTTTCTCCCTTCTTCTGATACTCTCAATACATCCACAAGGGCACACCGTGGGAATATGGGCGGCTCAGGGAGAGGGGTGTCAACAAGGAGGATGATGGCCGATCTGGAAAGGCCACAGTGGGAGGAGGAAATCATCAAAAGGGAAAAGGAATGGGAGAGGAAGATATTGGTGATCACCGAAGAGGAATTCAATAAAAGGGAAAAGGAATGGGAGAGGAAGATATTGGTGATCAGCGAGGAAATGGAGAAGAGGATAGCTGAGGAGAGTAGTAAGTGGGAAATGCAAGTCAAATAAGCAGAAGCCAAGAACCAGATCTTAGAAGTGAAGCTGCAGGGAATGACACAGAATATAGACAAAAGTACCTGGCCAGAAACGGCGCTCGGAGCTTGTGCACCAGACACAGCCAAAGGGAATGAGGAGAAAAAAGGAGAACTCTTGTATGCACAGGCACTAACAGACACACGTGGGGCACAAAGCAAGACGAGCAGGATACTAACAACACATGAAAGAAGGTAAAGTAATAAGAACAGGAACAGTAACACACAAGAGCAGTACAGCAAGACATAAGAACACTTCAGTCTACAACAACACAGAACAATACAGTAATATACTGGAACATTAGGATAATATACTAGTAAATAAAATTGCAGTGAAAGAGTCATGAACCAGAAGGTCTACAAGCTGTGTGTGTGTGTGTGTGTGTGTGTGCTTTCTTTCAGGAGGTCAGAGAGGTGAAGACCAGATGTAAAATCTAAGACTTATTTAAAAGGTAAATATTTATTTCAGGCAATTCTACCTTTCTTAAGAAAATTTACCAGCGTCTTCTTTGCTTAAGTCAGTACAAGTTTCCCTCGACTGCTACTTCACATCTTCACACATCTTATTAAGAATTTCTTGAAAATACTGTATAACAACATTCCCTCATTCGTGTCTTGAACATTGTACTAGAACTAATGCTCAAAAATTTATATATTTCCGTTTTATTCCCTGTGTAATATAATTTTATTATATTTTACTATACGTGTGAGAGGAATTTGTGTTGACATAGATGTTAGAGAGATGAGAGGGAAATGTGTTTTGTGAACATACGAAACATAAATAGAAGTCCGAGATTATCAATGGGCTGTTGTGTTACTGTACTGGTCTTTTGTGATACTGTACTGGTCTTCTGTGTTACTGTACTGGTCTTCTGTGTTACTGTACTAGTCTTCTGTGTTACTGTAATGGTCTTCTGTGTTACTGTACTGATCTTCTGTGTTACTGTACTAGTCTTCTGTGTTACTGTACTGGTCTTCTGTGTTACTGTACTGGTCTTCTGTGTTACTGTACTGGTCTTCTGTGTTACTGTACTGGTCTTCTGTGTTACTGTACTGGTCTTCTGTGTTACTGTACTGGTCTTCTGTGTTACTGCACTAGTCTTCAGTGTTACTGTACTAGTCTTCTGTGTTACTGTACTGGTCTTCTGTGTTACTGTTACGGACATAGCCTGTAAATCACTTAGAGGTAGTGCTTCTCGAAACAAAATTGAGAAAAGAACAGATCTAACTCGTAGCAGGGCTCACATATAGATGAAAAAGGAATCTTTCTAGTTTCAGTTAGTTTTATTAACAGCTTTAATAATTAATACTCATTTCGCACACACTGAGTAAAACATATCAGTAGCCTTATTATCACTATAATAAGTTAAACATTCACAAACTGCTCTAGGCCGAGCGTTATTATACTCTTTCACAACGAGTCAAAAGGTATATGCAAATATATGTACAGACACGTGCATTTTACAAGCCTTAACACCACGCGGAAGCAAATAACTGTTTCTTCTCGAGGATTCTTCTCTAGATAAGATTCTATAAACGGCATATCACTTAGGTTCATTCACTTATTCTCATTGTCTTCAAGAGTTTTTCATCCGCCTATTCAGACAAATATATTCATCCACCGTCTCAGATAGATATTCACTATTCAAGGGCTTCTAATAACTCCTGGGCACTGCTGGGGGGAGAGTAGGGAGTCTTGAAGACAGATTCTCCACTAGTACTTTCCTAGACCAGAGGAAGGTATCCACATCCACTCCTGACCAGGAGTAGGTTCACTAACTTTCACAAGAGTAGTGTTACAAAATGACACGATATCTATTAATAATAGATATCTCCAGTGAACACTAGAAAGGAAAGCCCTTCTAGCATCCAGCCTGTTACTGGGCTTTTGCAACAAAGTCAGTATCCTGGTTCAGTTATCCGACATATTATATAGATTAAGGGGATTCCAACTGATAGGGTACTAACCAAAGTAAATGATTTAAAAGATTTATTAACAAAGTGAGAAAATCTAGGGTAGCATAGTAATTCAAATATAAAGATATTAAGATATCAATTAGGATAATTAGGAGGGTAGCTCCTACACTGCTCTCATATACAATAATTCTGTGCTGAGGGCACATATATATAAATGACTCAGAGGTACCATCAGGTACAATGTCACTAATAACAATAATATATATAAATAATAATAA
>WNWK01058651.1:0-10393 GCA_009830355.1 Cherax destructor | reverse complement strand
TTTGTTTCAGTCGGTCCAGCTGTTTCTTAATCATTTCCCTAGTGACTGTGATATTACATAATTTATCATCTTCTGGGCCTCTGTAAAAATTAATTACTGGGATATTATTAATGTCTTCCTGTGTGAAAACTGAGAGAAAATAATTATTAAAAATAGGGGCACATATCATTCTCCTTGTAAATGGATGCCCAAAGTTATTTTTAAGGGACCTATCTTATCCCTAACTTTTTGTTCTATAAACCGGGAAAAAAATTTTTTTGGGTTAGTTTTTAAACCCTAGCAACTTTAATTTCATAGTCCCGTTTAGCTTTTCTTATTCCCTTTTTAACGTCCCTCTTAATGTCAGTATACTGATTTATAAGATGACCCCACCTCTTTTTATGCGCCTATAAATTCCTTTCTTCTGCCCAAAAAGAATTTGAGCCTATTATTCATCCATTTTGGGTCATTTCTACTTGATCTAATTTCTTTATACGGGATAAATGTTCTTTGGGCAGCCTGTATAGTGTTAAGAAAAACTGCCCTATTGATCCTCTCTTCTTCACCCCAGTCCACAGTTGATAAGTGTTCTCTAAGTCCATTATAACTGCTAAGCGAAAATCTGGGACCATTACTGAATTATCCCTACTATCATACATCCATTCAATGCTAAATTAATTGACTTGTGGTCCTTGAGCCGAGTTCCTCTGTAATTTCTAAATTATTAACAAGGGTTTCTTGCTTGCCAGAACCAAGTAAAATTAGGTTATTTCCCTTGTAGGTTCTGTTACAAACTGCTTCAAAAAGCAATCCGGGAACTCTTCAAAAAGTCGTTAGATTCTAAATTCCCGTCATGAAATTCCAATCAATCTGACTAAAGTATAGGGTCCCCTAAATTCCAAATTTATCGTGTCTTGTGGCCTTAACAATTTCCTCCCAAAGCGGCCTTACAATTTCCTCCCAAAGTGGCCTTAACAATTTCCCCCCCAAAGTGGCCTTAACAATTTCCCAGGTTTTTTTCAAGTGTATAGGACGAAGGTGAGGGAAAAGGTAGGACCTCTGAAAATTAAGAACATAAGAAAGGAGGAACACTGCAGCGGGCCTGTTGGCCCCCTACTAGGCAGGTCCTTCACAATCCATCCCACTAACAGAATAATTGCCCAACCTAATTTTCAATTCTACCCAAGAAATAAGCTTTGAAGATTCTTTAACTCAAGTGCGGAGTCCCCTCAAATCCAACCCCTTCCTCATGAACATAAGAACATAAGAATGGAGGAACACTGCAGAAGGCCTACCGGCCCATACGGGGGTCCATTCCCCACCACTCCCAAGAATTTTTCCCGTACTGACATTCAAACCCAAAACCCTCCCCCCATAAGTCCTCTCTTTTGCCACCGGTCCCAGCCTCTATCCAGCTTGGAAGATTTTCCACGCATCTACAACTCTGTTCCAAAAAACCCGTACTTGCCTATGTTCTTTTTATGTTCTTTCTAATACGTCCATCCTAACTGGTGTTGTGCCAGAGATGTGGAAGATAGCCAATGTAGTTCCTATTTCAAATCGGAAAATCCATTCCATCAAATTCCGTCCAATAAGCCTCACCCATAAATAGGCAAATTATTAGAATCAATTATAGCTGATATTATCAGAAGTCACCTTGAAAAAAACATAATTTGATTAATGAATCTCAGCATGGGTTTACGAGGGTCGTTCCTGCCTGACAAATTTACTGACGTTTTTCAATAAAACATTTGAGGCAGTAGACAGTGATAAAGAATATGATATAGTTTATTGGATTTCAGTAAGGCCTTCGATAATACCTCACAAGAACTCTTAAGAAAGGTGGCAGCTCATGGTATAGGAGGTAAAGTTTTAGCATGGATAGGGCATGGCACCAATAGAAAGCAGAGAGTTTCCTTTGGGGTCAAATCTGAATGGGGATTTGTCACTAGTGGCGTTCCACAAGGATCAGTTTTGGGCCCATTGTTGTTCATAATTTACATAAATGACCTTGATGAAGGAATTGCAAGTGACATGAGTAAATTTGCTGATGATACAAAAATAGGCCGTATAATTCATTCTGAGGAGGATACCAGTGAACTCCAGGAGGATTTGGATAAATTAATGTCTTGGTCTGAAAAGTGGCAGATGAAGTTTAATGTGGACAAGTGTAAGGTGCTAGTCGTTGGTAATGAAAATATCCCTCGAATTTATAAACTAGGTGAAGTTGAGCTTGATCATACAGAATGTGAAAAGACTTGGGAGTCATGGTAAGCAGAAATCTAAAGCCAAGACAACAGTGCCTAAGTGTGCGCAATAAGGCTAACAGATTACTAGGATTTATTTCAAGAAGTATAAGCAACAGAAGTCCACAAGTTATTTTACAGCTCTATACATCACTAGTGAGACCTCATTTGGATTATGCAGCTCAGTTTTGGTCTCCTTACTACAGGATGGATATAGATTCATTGGAGAACATACAAAGAAGAATGACTAAAATGATTTACAGTATAAGAAATCTCCCGTATGAAGATAGACTTAGAGCATTGAATCTCCACTCTCTGGAAAGACGTAGAATGAGGGAGATATCATCGAGGTGTACAAGTGGATGATGGGCATAAACAAAGGAGATATTAATAAAATACTGAGGATATCGAACCAAGTAAGAACGAGAAATAACGGATTTAAATTGGATAAATTTAGATTTAGAAAGGACATAGGCAAGTACTGGTTTTCGAACAGAGTTGTAGATGCGTGGAACAATCTTCCGAGTAGGGTGATAGAGGCTAGGACCTTGGGTGGCTTTAAAAAGAGATTGGACAAATATATGAGTGGGAGGGGCTGGGTTTGATTAGTGTCGTGAGTACAGGAGTAAATTCTTAGGTAGTGGTGGTTTTGATAAGGACCTGCCTTGTATGGGCCAGTAGGCCTTCTGCAGTGTTCCTTCATTCTTATGTTCTTATGTTCTTTATTGACAACGTTTCGCCCACGCAGTGGGCTTTATCGAGTCACAGACAGATCTACCTGGAAAATGAGCAACATAGAGATATATATAGGGTACAGTCAGGTGGAGAATGCTGGGTCAGATGGAGAAAGCTGCATGTGAGTCTTAAAAGTAGTGTGAAAACATAGTGTGACTTAAAGGACCTGCAGTGTACCATTCTTGAGTTCTAGGTGGGATAGCGTTGAAGAAGTTTCTTGGCAATAGGTTCAGCTATGTTGTAGAAGCCGTTGTTCTGGTTAAAGTTGTTGGACATACAGATGAGTGATGATTCTAACATAAGAACATAAGAAAGGAGGAACACTACAGCAGGCCTGTTGGCCCATACTAGGCAGGTCCTTCACAATCCATCCCACTAACAGAAAATTGCCCAACCTAATTTTCAATTCTACCCAAGAAATAAGCTTTGAAGATTCTATTAACTCAAGTTCGAGTCCCACTCAAATCCAACCCCTCTCACTCATGAATTTATCCAACCTAAATTTGAAACTACCCAAGGTCCTAGCTTCAATGACCCTACTAGGCAGACTGTTCCACTCATCAACTACCCTATTTCCAAACCAATATTTTCCTATATCCTTTCTAAATCTAAACTTATCCAATTTGAATCCATTATTGCGGGTTCTCTCTTGGAGAGATTTCCTCAAGACATAAGAACATAAGAAAGGAGGAACACTGCAGCAGGCCTGTTGGCCCATACTAGGCAGGTCCTTCACAATCCGTCCCACTAACAGAATATTTGCTCAACCCAATTTTCAATGCTACCCAAGAAATAATCTTTGACAATTCTACCCACTCATGCGCGAGTCCCACTCAAATCCAACCCCTCTCACTCATGAATTTATCCAACCTAAATTTGAAACTACCCAAGGTCCTAGCTTCAATAACCCTACTAGGCAGACTGTTCCACTCATCAACTACCCTATTTCCAAACCAATACTTTCCTATATCCTTTCTAAATCTAAACTTATCTAACTTGAATCCATTATTGCGGGTTCTCTCTTGGAGAGATATCCTCAAGACCTTATTTATATCCCCTTTGTTAATACCCATTTTCCACTTGTATACCTCGATCATGTCTCCCCTCATTCTACGTCTTACAAGTGAATGTAATTTTAGGGTCTTCAATCTTTCTTCGTAAGGAAGATTTCTAATGCTATGTATTAATTTAGTCATTCTACGCTGAATGTTTTCTAACGAATTTATGTCCATTCTGTAATATGGAGACCAGAACTGAGCTGCGTAATCTAGGTGAGGCCATTGGGAGGAAATTGTTAAGGCCATTGGGAGGAAATTGTTAAGGCTATTGGGAGGAAATTGTTAAGGCCACAAGACACGATAACGTAGTAATTCTAGGGGACTTTAACTTTAGTCAGATTGATTGGAATTTCATGACAGGGAATTTAGAATCTAACGACTTTTTAGAAGTAGTTCAGGATTGCTTTTTGAAGCAGTTTGTAACAGAACCTACAAGGGGAAATAACCTACTTGACTTGGTTCTGGCAAGCAAGGAAACCCTTGTTAATAATTTAGAAATTACAGAGGAACTCGGCTCAAGCGACCACAAGTCAATTACCTTTAGCATTGAATGGATGTATGATAGTAGGGATAATTCAGTAATGGTCCCAGATTTTCGCTTAGCAGATTATAATGGACTTAGAGAACACTTATCAACTGTGGACTGGGGTGAAGAAGAGGTATCAATATGACAGTTTTCTTAACACTATACAGGCTGCCCAAAGAACATTTATCCCGTATAAAAAATTAGATCAAGTAGAAATGACCCAAAATGGATGAATAATAGGCTCAAATATCTTTTAGGGCAGAAGAAAGGAATTTATAGGCGCATAAAGAGAGGTGAGGGTCATCTTATAAATCAGTATACTGACATTAAGAGGGACGTTAAAAGGGAATAAGAAAAGCTAAACGGGACTATGAAATTAAAGTTGCTAGGGATTCAAAAACTAACCCAAAAAAAATTTTCCAGGTTTATAGAACAAAAGTTAGGGATAAGATAGGTCCCCTTAAAAATAACTTTGGGCATCTTACTGACAAGGAGAATGATATGTGCTCTATTTTTAATAATTATTTTCTCTCGGTTTTCACACAGGAAGACATTAATAATATCCCAGTAATTAATTTTTACAGAGGCCCAGAAGAAGATAAATTATGTAATATCACAGTCACTAGCGAAATGATTATGAAACAGCTGGACCGACTGAAACAAAATAAATCGCCGGGTCCTGATGAGCTTTTTGCAAGGGTTCTTAAGGAATGCAAAATGGAACTCTGTGAACCAATATCTAACATTTTTAATTTATCTCTTCAAACAGGTGTAGTGTCTGATATGTGGAAGATGGCTAATGTAATTCCTATTTTTAAAGCAGGGGACAAGTCACTACCGTCAAACTACCGCCCAATAAGCCTGACCTCAATTGTAGGCAAATTACTAGAGTCAATTATAGCTGATATTATTAGAAGCCATCTAGATAACCATAATTTGATTAATGATACCCAGCATGGATTCACGAGGGGCCGTTCCTGCCTATCTAATTTATTAACCTTCTTCAGTAAAGCTTTTGAGGCTGTTGATCATGATAAAGAATTCGATATTGTTTATTTAGACTTTAGTAAGGCTTTTGATAGAGTACCGCACCAGAGACTGTTAAAGAAAGTGGCAGCTCATGGCATTGGGGGAAAAGTGCTGTCATGGATCGAGTCATGGCTCACCAATAGGAAGCAGAGAGTGTGCATAAATGGGGTTAAATCCGAATGGGGACTTGTAACAAGTGGTGTTCCACAGGGATCAGTCTTAGGCCCATTGTTATTTATAATATATATCAATGACCTTGATGAGGGAATTACTAGTGATATGAGCAAATTCGCCGACGACACGAAGATAGGTAGGATAATTGATTCAAACATAGAAGTCATAGAACTTCAGGAAGATTTAGACAAATTTAATTCGTGGTCAGAAAAGTGGCAGATGCAGTTCAATGTAGATAAATGCAAGGTTCTGAAGCTCGGGAGTGTCCATAACCCAAGCACTTATAAGTTAAATAACGTAGAACTTAGCCATACAGATTGCGAGAAGGACTTGGGGGTGATGGTAAGCAGCAACCTTAAACCAAGACAGCAATGCCTAAGCGTACGTAATAAGGCAAATAGATTACTGGGATTTATATCAAGAAGTGTTAGCAACAGAAGTCCAGAGGTTATATTACAGCTTTATACATCATTAGTAAGGCCTCACCTAGATTACGCAGCTCAGTTCTGGTCTCCATATTACAGAATGGACATAAATTCGTTAGAAAACATTCAGCGTAGAATGACTAAATTAATACATAGCATTAGAAATCTTCCTTACGAAGAAAGATTGAAGACCCTAAAATTACATTCACTTGTAAGACGTAGAATGAGGGGAGACATGATCGAGGTATACAAGTGGAAAATGGGTATTAACAAAGGGGATATAAATAAGGTTTTTGAGGGATTCAAAAACTAACCCAAAAAGTTTTTTCCAGGTTTATAGAACAAAAGTTAGGGATAAGATAGGTCCCCTTAAAAATAACTTTGGGCATCTTACTGACAAGGAGAATGATATGTGCTCTATTTTTAATAATTATTTTCTCTCGGTTTTCACACAGGAAGACATTAATAATATCCCAGTAATTAATTTTTACAGAGCCAGAAGAAGATAAATTATGTAATATCACAGTCACTAGCGAAATGATTATGAAACAGCTGGACCGACTGAAACAAAATAAATCGCCGGGTCCTGATGAGCTTTTTGCAAGGGTTCTTAAGGAATGCAAAATGGAACTCTGTGAACCAATATCTAACATTTTTAATTTATCTCTTCAAACAGGTGTAGTGTCTGATATGTGGAAGATGGCTAATGTAATTCCTATTTTTAAAGCAGGGGACAAGTCACTACCGTCAAACTACCGCCCAATAAGCCTGACCTCAATTGTAGGCAAATTACTAGAGTCAATTATAGCTGATATTATTAGAAGCCATCTAGATAACCATAATTTGATTAATGATACCCAGCATGGATTCACGAGGGGCCGTTCCTGCCTATCTAATTTATTAACCTTCTTCAGTAAGGCTTTTGAGGCAGTTGATCATGATAAAGAATTCGATATTGTTTATTTGGATTTTAGTAAGGCTTTTGATAGAGTACCACATCAGAGACTGTTAAAGAAAGTGGCTGCTCACGGCATTGGAGGAAAAGTGTTTTCATGGATCGAGTCATGGCTCACCAATAGGAAGCAGAGGGTGTGCATTAATGGGGTTAAATCTGAGTGGGGATCTGTAACAAGTGGCGTTCCACAGGGATCGGTTTTAGGCCCGTTGTTGTTTATAATATATATAAATGACCTTGACGAGGGAATTACTAGTGATATGAGCAAATTCGCTGATGACACGAAGATAGGTAGGATAATCGATTCAGACGTAGATGTCACGGAACTTCAGGAGGATTTAGACAAACTCAATTCCTGGTCAGAAAAATGGCAGATGCAGTTCAATGTAGATAAATGCAAAGTTCTAAAGCTCGGGAATGTTCATAACCCTAGCACCTACCAGCTTAATAATGTTGAACTCAGCCGTACAGAATGCGAAAAGGATCTGGGGGTTATGGTAAGCAGCAACCTCAAACCAAGTCAGCAATGCCTAAGCGTAAGAAATAAAGCAAATAGATTACTGGGATTTATATCAAGAAGTGTAAGCAACAGAAGTCCAGTGGTTATATTACAGCTTTATACATCATTAGTAAGGCCTCACCTAGATTACGCAGCTCAGTTCTGGTCTCCATATTACAGAATGGACATAAATTCGTTAGAAAACATTCAGCGACGAATGACAAAGTTAATTCATAGCATTAGAAATCTTCCGTATGAAGAAAGATTGAAGACCCTTAAATTACATTCACTTGTAAGACGTAGAATGAGGGGAGACATGATCGAGGTATACAAGTGGAAAATGGGTATTAACAAAGGGGATATAAATAAGGTCTTGAGGATATCTCTCCAAGAGAGAACCCGCAATAATGGATTCAAATTGGATAAGTTTAGATTTAGAAAGGATATAGGAAAATATTGGTTTGGAAATAGGGTAGTTGATGAGTGGAACAGTCTGCCTAGTAGGGTCATTGAAGCTATGACCTTGGGTAGTTTCAAATTTAGGTTGGATAAATTCATGAGTGAGAGGGGTTGGATTTGAGTGGGACTCGCACTTGAGTTAATAGAATCTTCAAAGCTTATTTCTTGGGTAGAATTGAAAATTAGGTTGAACAATTATTCTGTTAGTGGGATGGATTGTGAAGGACCTGCCTAGTATGGGCCAACAGGCCTGGTGCAGTGTTCCTCCTTTCTTATGTTCTTATGTTCTTATGTTGTCTAAATCTTCCTGAAGTTCTATGACATCTATGTTTGAATCAATTATCCTACCTATCTTCGTGTCGTCGGCGAATTTGCTCATATCACTAGTAATTCCCTCATCAAGGTCATTGATATATATTATAAATAACAATGGGCCTAAGACTGATCCCTGTGGAACACCACTTGTTACAAGTCCCCATTCGGATTTAACCCCATTTATGCACACTCTCTGCTTCCTATTGGTGAGCCATGACTCGATCCATGACAGCACTTTTCCCCCAATGCCATGAGCTGCCACTTTCTTTAACAGTCTCTGGTGCGGTACTCTATCAAAAGCCTTACTAAAGTCTAAATAAACAATATCGAATTCTTTATCGTGATCAACAGCCTCAAAAGCTTTACTGAAGAAGGTTAATAAATTAGATAGGCAGGAACGGCCCCTCGTGAATCCATGCTGGGTATCATTAATCAAATTATGGTTATCTAGATGGCTTCTAATAATATCAGCTATAATTGACTCTAGTAATTTGCCTACAATTTATATCCCCCTTATTAATACCCATCTTCCACTGTTGCATATGTGTCTAGTTTGCCAACTAGTCGGTTCTCTGAACCATTCATTCACATGAGTGGGAGGGGCTGGGTTTGATTAGTGTCGTGAGTACAGGAGTAAATTCTTAGGTAGTGGTGGTTTTGATAAGGACCTGTTTTGTATGGGCCAGTAGGCCTTCTGCAGTGTTCCTCCATTCTTATGTTCCTGCCTAACTAATTTATTAACTTTTTTCAGTAAGGCTTTTGAGGCAGTTGATCATGATAAAGAATTCGATATTGTTTATTTGGATTTTAGTAAGGCTTTTGATAAGAGTACCACATCAGAGACTGTTGAAGAAAGTGGCTGCTCACAGCATTGGGGTAAAAGTGTTTTCATGGATCGAGTCATGGCTCACCAATAGGAAGCAGAGGGTGTGCATTAATGGGGTTAAATCTGAGTGGGGATCTGTAACAAGTGGCGTTTCACAGGGATCGGTTTTGGGCCCGTTGTTGTTTATAATATATATAAATGACCTTGACGAGGGAATTACTAGTGATATGAGCAAATTCGCTGATGACACGAAGATAGGTAGGATAATCGATTCAGACGTAGATGTCACGGAACTTCAGGAGGATTTAGACAAACTCAATTCCTGGTCAGAAAAATGGCAGATGCAGTTCAATATAGATAAATGCAAAGTTCTAAAGCTCGGGAATGTTCATAACCCTAGCACCTACCAGCTTAATAATGTTGAACTCAGCCGTACAGAATGCTCCTTTTCTGTGCTTCCAGACGAATGTGAGTCGACTACTGGGAACGTCACGACGAACTGTACCAAGGAAGGTAAAAACATTGTTGTTGTTGGGGATAGCCAAGTTAGATATATGGATAGGGCCTTCTGCTTGAAAGATAGGAGTAGGAGACAGAGGGTTTGCTTTCCTGGGGCTGGGATGGAAGACATTGTTAGCCGACTTGACAACATCATGCATGGTGACCTGTTCTTAGCTCAGTGAAGACGTGTCTAGTGTACTCCCTGTGGACTGAATCAAGATGCCCCCTATTGAGCAACTTTACCAGCAGCTTAAGGAGGAATTGAGGGTAGCGAAGCTTGAGATAAAGCGATTGACGGAGGAAAACAAGAGGATTCGTAGTAGTCCTCCTGTTGTGAGTCCTCAGGTCAAGAAGGTAACCTGGGCAGTGGCCGGACAGCATGGGACGAAGTTGAAGATCAAGAAGACGAATGGAGAGGTAGTAACGACGAAGAAGAAAGAGACTGCTGTGGAAACTTCGAACTCCTTTTCTGTGCTTCCAGACGAATGTGAGTCGACTACTGGGAACGTCACGACGAACTGTACCAAGGATGGTAAAAACATTGTTGTTGTTGGGGATAGCCAAGTTAGATATATGGATAGGGCCTTCTGCTTGAAAGATAGGAGTAGGAGACAGAGGGTTTGCTTTCCTGGGGCTGGGATGGAAGACATTGTTAGCCGACTTGAC
>WNWK01058650.1:0-10393 GCA_009830355.1 Cherax destructor | reverse complement strand
CAATAATACAAGTCAATTGATGTAAACTTACATTACATCTTCAATATCAAATAATCAAACACATATTTACATTCTAGATTTATTCTAACTGGGTATTTCCAGAAAATTTTTGATTAACAGAGTGAGTAATTCAGAGGTGTGGTACATCGTGCTCAGAATTATAATGCCGGCCCAAAGCCTGGGCATCCTACCCATCAACCCCAACAACCCTGGTGAAGGTGGGCCACGCTTGTTGAGCCAAGCAAGACTGTCTTGTTGTTTGTACAGCTTTAAATTTCAGCTATGAGCTGTTATTCTAACTCAGCTTATTTACAAGCTAAGATCATCCAGCTTCAGCTACTTGCAAGAGCTGTTATCCTACCTCAGCTCATTCGCGAACTAAGATTATCTTACCTCAGCTCAGTAACAAGCTAAGAGTTTTCATCCATCTTCAGCTCATTTCAGAGCCCAGTCCTGTTTAAGTCATACTCCCAGCACCCAGGATGCAACCTTTAAACAGTCTCAACACCAGGTTTCTAATCATTGCTGGATAAACAGAGCTAACGGTACAAGAGACACTAGCATATTTTTTTTGAGCCGCCAGGATTGAACTTGTTCCCTTTGGTTGCTAGCCAAGACGCTAAGGTGCCAGAAAACATTAATCGTACCATCAATGGTCTTAATAATTTCTAAAAGACTCAAATGAGAAAGTTCTTCACATTATACAAAATCGTAGTTATCATTTTTTGTATGTCATCTGTGTGACTTATTTCGATATCTAACATAGAAATATCGTTGTGGATCTTTAATGGTAGTTTGGGGGAGGGGAGAGATAGTCTCTGTGTAATGCTAGTAGCTTGTATGGGGGTAGTTTGTGTGGGGGTAGTTTGCATGGTGGTAGTTTATATGTGATTGTAGTTTGTGTATAGTTGTAATAGTTGTGTGTAGCATAGTAGTTCATCTGTAGGTAGTAGTTTGTATCTGGACTGTGTGTGTGTGTGTAGAGAGAGATTTTAGTGTAGTTTCTATTTGTGATGTTAATTGCATATGGATGAGATTCCATTTTATCCTTGTAATCGCTTCCGTCACATAAGATTGGGAAATTTAGGAAGTGATTCTGTTGTTTACAAACATAAAGGCTTCGCCCAAAGCAGCTAACGTTTGGTCTCTACTGAGATGTTTGATGTTGTGGCAGACATGACAGCTGCTGACAAAGGTGACAGTCAGTTAGTTGATGAAAAGTAATGACTAGTTTAGCTAATGTTTACTTTACTTTACTCTGTGTATAAAAGAGCAAGGTGATTGCAATGAAGATTTATAAAAAAATAGAGGAGCTCTGCAGTGAGCCTGACCCTTGCTAAGTAGGATCTGTTCGCACCCACCTACCTGAGGGTATTCCGGGGTCAACGCCCCCGCGGCCCGGCCCTTGACCAGGCCTCCTGGAGATCAGGGCCTGATTAATCAGCTATTACTGCTGGCCGCACGAAGTCCAACGTACGAACCACAATTGTCCTCATTCTTGTATTATCTAACTTACTTTTAAAGCTACGACTGATGATAACGGGGGATAATACTGCGTGAACTAAATCTCACTTGTTTCTCTTCCTTCACAGGTAACTAACTTGCTGGGATCAGAGCTCATCGGGGAGGTGAATATAGCAATCTTTATTTTTCCTGTTTTTCTTGCTATCCGGCTCCCTAATGGTATCTGGCATTATGAACTGCAGTCCTGACAAAATAATAAATTGAGAATGAGATCTATTGTATGCTAATGATTGAACACATCATTGCTCAAACGGCCCGGTTAAAGACCAGGCCTTCTGCGTCTGGTCATTGCCATCTTAAATGTACATGAGACAGAAATAAAGTATCAGCAGTCCTGTCAGAGTACAAAACATTTAACAAGCTTCCGTTTCACCTTCACACAGTAAGACAGTAGCACCTCCCTGGATGATTGATGTTGAATTACATGGTATCTACACTGTAATAAGGAATACCTATACAGAAGAGAACACTGTTTCGCTCGGCTAAAACAAAACTGCGTTCTGGAAGCAGATACAACACAGTTTGGAAGGAGATGAAAGTTTCAATGTTAAATACAGGTGATGAAAGGTAATAAGAAGTGTTTTGTGTCGCTGGTGGTAAATAAGGTAGCTACTGCGCGTTGCTTGTTTCAAGTCTTGTGATGGATGTAAACGTTACCATCTACCAACATGAACAACGCAGATGTACTAGAGAAATGAGAAAAAAAAAACACTGAAAGTTTGAGAAATATTGTGAGGAAAGATTGACGAGTACTGTGTGTGTATATGTGTGTGTACTCACCTATTTGTACTCACCTATTTGTGGTTGCGGGGGTCGATTCATAGCTCCTGGCCCCGCCTCTTCACTGATTGCTACTAGGTCCTCTCTCCCTGCTCCATGAGCTTTATCAAACCTCGTCTTAAAACTATGTATGGTTCCTGCCTCCACTATGTCGCTTTCTAGGCTATTCCACTTCCTGACAACTCTATGACTGAAGAAATACTTCCTAACATCCCTTTGACTCATAGGAGTCTTCAACTTCCAACTGTGACCCCTTGTTTCTATGTCCCCTCTCTAGAACATCTTGTCTCTGTCCACCTTATCTATGTACTCACCTAGTTGTGGTTGCAGGGGTCGAGACATAGCTCCTGGCCCCGCCTCTTCACTGGCCGCTACTGGGTCACTCTCCTGCGCCATGAGCTTTATCATACCTCTTCTTAAAGCTGTGTATGGAACCTGCCTCACTACATCGCTTCCCAAGCTATTCCACTTCCCGACTACTCTGTGACTGAAGAAATACTTCCTAACATCCCTGTGATTCATCTGAGTCTTCAACTTCCAACTGTGTCCCCTTGTTGCTGTGTCCCATCTTTGGAACATTCTGTCTCTATCAACCTTGTCAATTCCTCTCAGTATCTTATATGTCGTTATCATGTTCCCCCTATCTCTCCTGTCCTCCAGTGTCGTCAGGTCGATTTCCCTTAACCTCTCCTCGTAGGACATACCCTTAGCTCCGGGACTAGTCTTGTTGCAAACCTTTGCACTTTCTCTAGTTTCTTTACGTGCTTGGATAAATGTGGGTTCCTAACTGGTGCTGCATACTCCAGTATGGGCCTAACGTACACAGTGTACAGGGTCCTGAACGATTCTTTATTAAGATGTCGGAATGCTGTTCTTAGGTTTGCTAGGCGCCCGTATGCTGCAGCAGTTATTTGGTTGATGTGCGCCTCAGGAGATGTGCCTGGTGTTATGCTCACCCCAAGATCTTTTCCTTGATTGAAGTTTGTAGTCTCTGGCCCCCTAGACTGTACTCCGTCTGCGGTCTCTTTGCCCTTCCCGATCTTCATGACTTTGCACTTGGTTGGGTTGAACTCCAGGAGCCAATTGCTGGACCAGGCTTGCAGCCTATCCAGATCCCTTTGTAGTTCTGCCTGGTCCTCTTCCGATTGAATTCTTCTCATCAACTTCACATCATCTGCAAACAGGGACACTTCGAGTCTATTCCTTCCGTCATGTCGTTCACAAACACCAGAAACAGCACCGGTCCTAGGACTGACCCCTGTGGCACCCCACTCGTCACCGGCGCCCACTCTGACACCTCGCCACGAACCATGACTCGCTGCTGTCTTCCTGACAGGTATTCCCTGATCCATTGTAGTGCCTTCCCTGTTATCCCTGCCTGGTCCTCCAGCTTCTGCACTAATCTCTTGTTTGGGACTGTGTCAAACGCCTTCTTACAGTCCAAGAATATGCAATCTACCCACCCCTCCTCTCTTGTCTTACTGCTGTCACCCTGTCATAGAACTCCAGTAGGTTTGTGACACAGGATTTCCGTCCCTGAAACCGTGTTGGCCTTCGTTGATAAGCTCATTCCTTTCTAGGTGCTCCACCACTCTTCTCCTGATAATCTTCTCCATGACCTTGCATACTATACATGTCAGTGACACTGGTCTGTAGTTTAGTGCTACGTTTCTGTCTCCTTTTTTTAAAAATTGGAACTACATTTGCTGTCTTCCATACCTCTGGTAGTTGCCCTGTTTCGATAGACGTGTTGAAGATTGTTGTTAGGGGTACACATAGCTCCTCTGCTCCTCTCTCAGGACCCATGGAGAAATGTTGTCCGGCCCCATCGCCTTTGAGGTATCTAGCTCGCTTAGTAGCCTCTTCACTTCCTCCTCAGTTGTGTTTGTCGTGTCCAGCACCTGGTGGTGTACCCTACCTCTCCTCCTTTCTGGAGGCCCTTCTATTTCCTCTGTGAACACCTCTTTGAATCTCATGTTGAGCTCCTCACACACGTCGTGGTCATTTCTTGTGACCTCCCCTCCTTCCTTCCTCAGCCTGATCACCTGATCCTTGACTGTTGTTCTCCTCCTGATGTGGCTGTACAACAGCTTGGGTCAGATTTTGCTTTCGCTGCTATGTCATTTTCGTATTGTCTTTGGGCTTCCCTTCTTACCTGTGCATATTCATTTATGGCTCTACGACTGCTCTCCTTATTCTCCTGGGTCCTTTGCCTTCTATACTTCTTCCATTCCCTGGCACACTTGGTTTTGGCTTCCCTGCACCTTTGGGTGAACCATGGGCTCATCCTGGCTTTTTCGCTTTTCCTGTTACCCTTGGGTATAAACCTCTCCTCAGCTTCCGTGCAAATTGTTGTCATATATTCCATCATCTCGTTTACCGACTTCCTGCCAGCTCTCTGTCCCACTGAACTCCGTGCAGGAAGTTCTTCATGCCCACGTAGTCCCCTTTCTTGTAGTTTGGCTTCATTTGTGCAGCCCTTCCTGCTTCCCCCTCCACTTGTAACTCTACTATGTAGTCGAAGCTTAGAACCATATGATCACTGGCCCCAAGGTGGTTTTCATGTGTGATGTCCTCAATATCTGCGCTACTCAGGGTGAATACTAGGTCCAGTCTCGCTGGCTCGTCCTCCTCTCTCTCTGGTATTGTCCTTTACATGTTGGTACATGAGATTTTCCAGTACCACCTCCATCATTTTAGCCCTCCATGTTTCTTGCCCCCATGTGGTTCTAAATTCTCCCAATAGATTTCCTTATGGTTGAAGTCGCCCATGATCAGTAGCTTCGCCCTGCTCGCATGAGCCCTTCTGGCCAATTCGGCCAGTGTGTCAACCATCGCTCTATTACTCTCATCATACTCTTGCCTTGGTCTCCTGCTGTTCTGTGGTGGGTTATACATCACTGCAATTATCACCTTTGGACCTCCGGACTGAAGTGTTCCTATTATACAATCTCCTGCTTCTCCTCTGTCCCTCTCTCCAGCTCATCAAAATCCCATCTGTTTTTATCAGCAGTGCCACTCCTCCACCCTTTCTGTTCCCTCTGTCTTTCCTCAGGATCTGGTATCCCGTTGGAAAGATGGCATTTGTTATCATCCCTGTGAGCTTTGTTTCAGTGAGGGCTATGATGTCCGGTGATGCCTCTTTGATTCTTTCATGCCACTCCTCCCACTTATTCGTTATTCCATCTGCGTTCGTGTACCATACATTCAGTTTCCTCTCCAACACTGTGTTTCGGGGGTCTGTGGGGGTGGGGGAGAAGGGGCCCTGGGGATTCTACTGCATAGTGAGGGGTGGGGGATGTAAGTGTGGATTGTGGTCTGTGTTGGGATAGCATGTTTGGTTTTGGGGTTCTGGGGATGGGTTTGTGTGCTCCTCCTGTTGCTCTTCCCTGTTCTGGTTGGTTTCTGCTGATTCTGTCTGTCTCTCTTCCTAGCTCCTTTCGATTTTGCCTCCACTCCCTCAGCTGCTGTCTTTCTGTTTTTGTTCTGTCCCGGTCTAGGAACACCCTTCTGTATGCTGACGATTCCTTCAGCCGTGGTTTCTCTTCCAGGACCCTGTTTCGCACTGTTTCTGTCTTGAAAATCAGCTTGACTGGCCGTTTTCTCCCCTTCACGTAACCCCCTATTCTCTGAAAATTTACTATCTCAGACATGTCCTCTTCGCCTATTTCTGTGTGTGTGTGTGTGTGTGTGGCGACACTGGAGAGTGTGAGTGTGACGCCACACACGACACTGACTCACCAGACAGGTCAGATATATGTGTGTGCAGAGCAGGTGACCGGGGTCACAAGTGTTATAAAAAAAATGTGAAAGGTCGCAGGTCAGGTGCACAGGTGATGGCATCAAGGGAGACACTCGGCACTTATTATACTTTGTGTGAAGCCCTAAACCCGTGCTGGGTCACGCAGAGCGACGAGTGCTGGAAACTCCATCTTCCAACCATTGATCTCTCACTGCACCAGCTGTTGCAAGACTTCGTTTCCGACTGCAGTGGTAACAAGTCGCATTTGTGGTGAGCACCTGTGTGAGGACACAGGTGCACAAGATCACTGATGTACAAAGTCAAAATGTGTACAGAGTTACATGTGTGTGATGTCTCAAATTTACGAGGTTACATGTGGATGAGGTTACAGGTGCAAAAGGTCATAGGTGAGTGTTAATTAATCCCTAGGGTGTTGGTGAAGCTTGCTAGGTCTTACACAGTACTCAATGACAAATGTATTTTACCACTGCCCTCCTACACTTTTTAGTATGTTTATGTATGTATCATATATATATATATATATATATATATATAAAAAATAAGAGAGAGAGAGAGAGAAGAGAGAGAGAGAGAGAGAGAGAGAGAGAGAGAAGAGAGAGAGAGAGAGAGAAAAAACAGACAGACAGACAGGACAGACAGACAGAGAACAAAAAGAAAGAAAATGACAATGAGAGAATAAATCAACAGCTAGTGACACTGTAGTGGGGTCTCTAAGCAACACACTGGCATTCAACACTGAGCCAACGACACTACCAAGTCAGATGTTTAATAAACACTTACAACACTACTTAAATGAGCTACACACACGCGCGCCTTACCTAAATCAAGCAGGTTTAAGTGTGACTTTAAGTATTCGCACATATCCGCTGGAACTGCCGCTGCCAAATAACGTTCAGGTGAATACACAACTGATTACTCTCGAGTCTCATTACTTGTGCGAGGATTAAATGTGTTTACCACTTGTACTTGAGTCACAGCGAAAAACATTCCTGAGTCTGATTTAGTGGAAGAGGTGGTGTGGGGTGTGGAAGAGGTGGTGTGGGGTGTGGAAGAGGCGGTGTGGGGTGTGGAAGAGGCGGTGTGGGGTGTGGAAGAGGTGGTGTGGGGGTGTGGGAAAAGGCGGTGTGGGGTGTGGAAGAGGGGGGGTGTGGGGTGTGGAAGAGGCGGTGTGGGGTGTGGAAGAGGCGGTGTGGGGTGTGGAAGAGGCGGTGTGGGGTGGGGAAGGGCGGTGTGGGGTGTGGAAGAGGGGTGTGGAAGAGGCGGTGTGGGGTGTGGAAGAGGCGGTGTGGGGTGTGGAAGAGGCGGTGTGGGGTGTGGAAGAGGCGGTGGGGGTGTGGAAGAGGTGGTGTGGGGTGTTGAAGAGGGGTGTGGGGTGTGGAAGAGGCGGTGTGGGGTGTGCAAGAGGTGGTGTGGGGGTGGAAGAGGCGGTGTGGGGTGTGGAAGATGTGGTGTGGGGTGTGGAAGAGGCGGTGGGGGGTGTGGAAGAGGCGGTGTGGGGGTGGAAGAGGCGGTGTAGGGTGTGGAAGAGGTGGTGTGGGGTGTGCAAGAGGTGGTGTTGGGTGTGGAAGAGGTGGTGTGGGGTGTGGAAGAAGTAGTGTGGGGGTGGAAGAGGTGGTGTGGGGTGTGGAAGAGGCGGTGTGGGGTGTGGAAGAGGCGGTGTGGGGTGTGGAAGAGGCGGTATGGGGGTGGAAGAGGCGGTGTGGGGTGTGGAAGAGATTGATGTGGGGTGTGAAGAGGCGGTGTGGGGTGTGGAAGAGGTAGTGTGGGGTGTGGAAGAGGCGGTGTGGGGGTGGAAGAGGCGGTGTGGGGTGTGCAAGAGGCGGTGTGGGGTGTGCAAAGGCGGTGTGGGGTGTGCAAGAGGCGGTGGGGGTGGTGGGTGTGGAAGAGGTGCTGGAAGAGGTGGTGTGGGGTGTGGAAAAAGGTGCTGGAAGAGGTGCTGGAAGAGGTGGTGTGGGGTGTGGAAGAGGTGCTGGAAGAGGTGGTATGGGGTGTGCAAGAGGTGCTGGGAGAGGTGGTGTGGGGTGTGGAAAGGTGGTGTGGGGTGTGAAAGGTGGTGTGGGGTGTGCAAGAGGTGCTGGGAGAGGTGGTGTGGGGTGTGGAAGAGATACTAGATCCTACAAGAACACTAAGCCACCTGGAAGATTACTTTAACTGGAACAGGTTACTGTCTGTGTAGAGTTGAGAAAGCTCTACACGTCATGCTAGTGAAAACTTTTTTTTGCATCGTGTCCTTCCTTCATTATTGTCAGAAGTACACTATCAGGATCGTTACGTGACCCCAGAGCCAAGCACATTCCCGAGCTAAGACCCCCATAAGACCTCGCAAGAACCCCGTGAAACTTGCAATGTGACGTTGGGCGTCAGCCTATCTGCTAACACACCGTTATTTTTCTGGAAATGGAGGGAAAATGGGAGAAGGAAGATGTCATGCTAATTCAGTCTCATCATCCTTTGAGATGGAATTTAATGGAACGTATTTATGTTTTGGTGTTGTTATTTTCTTATTTATTGTTAAGGAATGTTGATCTGGAATTAAGCTTACCTCTCATTATTAAGTCTAGCAATTCTTGTAAGATCTCAGGCATTCTATCAAAGTCTTGGGTCAGTCTTAAAAGGTTGTAAAATCAGACCTGACCTGAGGCATCCTCCTAAATCCAGCAGTAACTTAATTATAATTAATGTAATAAACCAGAATAATTGTTTTCACTCGTGCCATTGGTTAATCAGCTCTTCTTAATAACTTAACTTGTAGTAGCCGGGGTGGAAGGCAGAGAATCACTATCGACTTACAAGCTCCTACGCAAAGATTTTAAGAAGACGCCTATCTTACGCCAAACCAGCAACAAAAAATGCTAAAGTGATGACCAAGCCCAAACAAAAATTCACCATTAAAAGTAAATCTAATATATGAATACCGGCGACTGAAGTACCAGACCTTGTTGATATTCCCAGAAAGACTTATGAGATCAAGAGACTGTATTAAGTAGATGAAAAAATTATATAATTTTAATAAGATATTTTGTAAATATTTATAACATGTGAAAAGCTGAAGTTCCTTTTAAGTAAATTACAGATTAAGATGATTAAAACTCCTATGATTTCTCTACTAAAGTATGTCATAAAATATTATAAAGCGTTACAGTTTCTATAACATAATCATTAGATTATGTAACCAGTCATCGCTTGAATTCTAAATAATTAGGAAGACGTGAGCTACGAGAACAACAAAAAGGCCTGGAGCCGAACCTTCAATAGGTCAAGGGACCGACCACCTCAGAACTGCGTCTTCGAGGGTGATGGACTGATAAATCGTTTTTACATCTCTACTGCTTCAGCTGCTTCCTCTGTACGCGACTGAAGAAACATACTGTGGGAAAACGTTTCGGAATAAAGATATCTAACTGTTGCACATGTTCTTACTTATCAACATTAAGACCTAGGGATGTGAGAGCAGGAGACCTGCAGACCCTGGCTGGAGAAGCTACAGGTGTGTATCTATGTAAAACTAGGCTAGGAGGGGCCGGTCAAGGCCACCAAGATGAGCGCTGAGTCAACACAAAGGGGCACACACCTGCTCAAGAAAAAAAACTACCCATGGTTCAGATTACCAATAAGATACGTAAAAAAAATCCTTAGCCGGTGTGCGATTATGAGCCAAATGGTCTATAATGATGATGTGAAAATTATACTCCTGTCTCATCAACCACTCGGAACAAGAAAGTAAAATTTAGAAATCTGTAAGCCTAGTTCCTTTTGCGCATCCACATACTCTTGAGGTCGTCCACAGACTAGATATGGCATACACAATAAAATACCCCCTGCCGTCTTCAGGACTGATATGGGGAGTTGTACAAAAGCAGTCACTGCCCTCCTCAGGATGGATAGGTGTAAAAAAAAATAGTCACTACCGTACAAGGATGGATATCAGACGCACAATATACTAGCCACTTCTAAGCAAAGTTTAGTTCAGAAACTTTATATACGGATAAAAATAAACTCTGAGACCCCTGGGACCTCAGGTTGATTTTACATTCCAGGATGCTAAGTAGATCTGATTGTGAGTTCCTCTACGGGCGCCTCTGTATATGAAGCAGATGACTGCAACACGTTATTATTCTCTTAACACATTTAACAATGCTTCAACAGCATTTTCAAGCTTATTATTAGCGGCAATTTAAAACCCGCACTCAGATATCGGGGATATCTTAGCCAAACGATAATTACATTCAAGACACGGTGCCTGATGCTTCTTACTACATGTTCCTTGGTATATTTGGAGAGTGGGGAAACAGTTCATGCGAAAATAGGTCCAATTGGGTATTACAT
>WNWK01058649.1:0-10393 GCA_009830355.1 Cherax destructor | reverse complement strand
GCAAAGTCATGAAGATCGGAGAAGGGCAAAGAAGACCGCTGACAGAGTACAGGCTAGGTGGACAAAGGCTAAAACCTCATCAAAGGAGAAAGACCTTGGGGTGAGATAACACCAAGCACGTCTCCGGGCACACATCAACCAGATAACCGCGGCAGCATATGGGCGACTGGCAAACCTAAGATTGGGTTCCCTTCCAACAAGGAATCGTTCAAGACACTGTATACCGTATACGTCGGCCCATACTAGAGTATGCGCACCATCTGGAACCCACACCTGGTCAAGCACGTCAAGAAACTAGAGAAAGTGCAAAGGTTTGGACAAGGTTAGTTCCACAACTCGGGGTCTGTTTTAGAAGAAAGGTTGAGGGAAATAGGACTAACAACACTGGAGGAAAGAAGGGTCAGAGGAGACATGATAACGACATACAAAATACTGGGGGGAATTGACAATAGATAGTGCAGGTTGTTTGAGGGGGAACACAGAAACAAGGGGACACAACTGGAAGCAAGACTCAGATGAGTCGGGATGTCGGGAAAACATTTCTTCAGCCACAGAGAGTCAGGAAGTGGAATGGACTGAGAAAGATATAGTGGAGGCGGGAAACCCAAACATAGTTTAAGACAAGGTATGATAAAGCTCATGGAGCAGGAGAGCAGAGACCCAGTAGCAGACAGCGAAGAGGGGGGGCCAGGAGCTGAGTCTCGCCCCCCTGCAACCACAATTAGGTGAGTACACACACACACACACACACACACACACACACACCCCCTCTCTCTCTCTCTCATTCACATTTTAAATACAATTTTGTATTAGTTTACTTGTTAAAAAAATCTGTTGCAGATTTATAAACAAAGAAACTTTTTTTCGAACTGGGGTTATTTACAGTTTTAATTTGTTCATTTGTTGCTTTGTTCATCTCACCTTTTTCTAGGTTACGCTTTCAACTGTGCACTTGTTCATTTCCCTCACTTTTTAGTTATGTTCTTTTGTTCATCCAGTTTAACACATTAGCCTGTTCTGCCATACACACACACACAAAAGTGGCCAAGGGAGACATGATTACAACATACACGATACCAGAGGCACTGACAGAGAAAAAAAGGAAGACTTTGAGATGCAGGCCCAGGACCGAGGGGACACGATGGAATTATAAACGCAGATAAGCCAAAGGGGTGTCAGGAAAAATTTTTCAGCCCCACGCTATACCTTTGATGGATTTCGAGAGTTTTCCCCATCCCCCCCGCCCGGGCCTGGGCCAGGGGGTTTTCCGGGGTTTACCTGGTCAACCAGGCTGTTGCTGCTGGCGGCACGCTGACTCCACATATCCATCACAGTTTAGGGGAAGTGTACCTACAGTTTTAACAGTAGGACACAGGCGGGGCCAGGAGCTGAGACTCGACTTGGTAGATGGTATTTGATGGGTGGTGGGAGATAGGGGCCGATGATCGTAAAAAATGTTAAGGGGTGTTTAATGTTCAGAGAGGGGGGAACGTTTGCACCCCCCTCTCCGTTTTCTTTTGGGGAGAGGGATAGTGTAAAGGAGAGGGGGGGGAGGCTTTTTAAAATTCCCCCTTCTTTTTTTGTAGAAGGGGGGGAGGGAGCGTTTAAAAGCCCTCTTTTGTTTTCTTTGGCATACCGTCGTGTTTTATCTTAACTCCTGTGCCGAGTCTGAGTAACAGCTGGTGGGGGAGAGAGAGAGAGAGAGAGAGAGAGAGAGAGAGAGCATAAACCTGTGCACAAAACATCAACAATAAACAGGTTTATGCAAAGTTTTCAGCATTGTCTGCCCCTTAACATTGTCTGCTCTCTTAACATTGTCGCTCTCTTAACATTGTCTGCCCCTTAACATTGTCTGCCCCCTTAACATTGTCTGCTCTCTTAACATTGTTGCCTCTTAACATTGTCTGCCTTTTTAAATTGTCTGCTCTCTTAACATTGTCTGCTCTTTAACATTGTCTGCCTCTTAACATTGTTGCTCTCTTAACATTGTCTGCTCTCTTAACATTGTCTGCTCTTTAACATTGTTTGGTCAGACATTGTTTACAAGAAAAAAAAAATATGTCGGGTGATTTTTAATGCAAACAAGAATGAGGTGGGAATTTTTTTTAAAAAAAAAAACATGAAGGAGAGTTTTAAAATCGGGGAATATTTAATACTGGAGAATACTCATAAAAAAACCGGAGAATTTTTTTAAATTATGCAATATTTTTTAAAAAATATAATATTCTTAAAAAAAAAAGAGTATAGTTTTAAAAAATATATAATATTTTTTAAAAAAAAATGTAATATTCTTTAAAATACAGAGAATATTTTTAAAAAAAATGAATATTCTTTAAAATACAGAGAATATTTTTTTAACAACCAGAGAATATTTTTAAAAATTATACAGTATTCTTTAAAAACCAGAGGATATTTTTAAAAAAATGGAGAATTTTGGGAGTAATCAGGATTGTACTGGAAGATCACATAGTTGGCATGTAGTCTGCGTTGGGGGGACGCTACGTACGCAACCTCGTTGACCCGGGGGGTTTTTGCAACGTTCACAGGGGCGTCGCTGGGTACGTGGGGCGTCCTTGGCCGCGTATATTGCGTTATGTAAAGCAGGTTAATTGCCCCTAGGATGGGTAATTTTAATCAGGGGGTTTTAGAGGGGGAGGGGGCCCGGAGGAGCCTTGAGATTAATTCCCTTTCTCTCTTCCCCCCTCTCTCTTCCCCCCCTCTCTCTCTCTCTCTCTCTCTCTCTCTCTCTCTCTCAATTTAACTTGAAAAAGAAGCAATCCATACTTTCTACCAGCGATAATTTATCTCCAGGTGAGAATCGGGGACAGGCGGTTTTGGCGTCCTCATTTCTTTCATGTTATCTCTCATCTTTTGTTTTTTTCGGGTTTTTCCCTTTTCTGGGTTCTCAGTGTTATTATTTTTTTTCATCTGTGGGTTTTTTAGTATTGGTGTGTGGTGGGAGTGCTGCCTCTGCTGCAGATGCTGAGACCAACAGCTGAATAGATCATAGATGGGGAAAGTACATGGGAAAGACAGATAGAGAATCTGAAGGTCCATAGGGGAGGATGTCGTTTGGGAACTATCTCCTATCTGATTAAGAAATATGGTATATTATCTAGAATTTAGATGTGTGTGTGTGTGTGTGTGTGTGTGTGACAGCGTGGATGTGTGCGCGTGTGTGAGGGGTGTCTGGCTTGTGTGTGAGTGGTGCCATGGGGCCCCTTCCTCCCGCCAGTGCCCAGCATGTGCCCCAGGGGGGGTAGAGTGCCGTCAGTGTGGGCAGGGCACCCGTTCACGCTGGGAGCTTTTTTCCCTGCCCCATCGGCGTTTTGGGGTAGCAGCGGGGCAAGCATGCTGGGCCCTTTCCCCCTCCATCAGTACGTGCGTTTCGTTAGGAAGTGTTGGGAGTGCGGATGTATGGGGTTTGTGATATGTAGGGGCTGTAATGTGGGGATATACCTTTAGAGTTTCGAGTCTTCTATCTCGGAGCCCGGGCCCTGGACCAGGCTCGTAAGTATTAAAGGGGGTATTAAAGGGGTTTTGATATGTGGGAGTATAAGGGGTTATGGTGTGTGTGGGGGGAAGGTATTGAGTGTTATCCAAGCAGCACATGGAGGAAACTTGTAACGAGGTCTTGTTTCGGGGCCAGTGTTCGGAGAACAAGCATTGTAAACAGTAGCCCTGGAAAAAGTTCAACAGACCGTAGAGATCTGTTGGGGCCCTTTGGGAAGTTTGTTTTTAACCAACAAATAACAGAACCCACTAGAAAAGAAAATACACTGATTTAACGTACAGTGTGGAACTATTTAGAGATATAACAATCTCAAGATAATTATGACAAAAATTATGGAGGCTTTGAAAGAAAACCAAAATGCAGATGTGGTCTACAGGGGTTTTTTCGAAGTCAGTTGACAAATCCCACATGAAATTAAGAAAATTGCAACATCTGGGTATCTTTATTGTAGACGTTTCGCCCTCCGGGAGGCTCCGGGAGGGCTTTCCCGGGGGATCGACGTCCCCGGGGCCCCGGTCTTGATCGGTCCCCCCGGGGATCAGGGCCTGATCAACGAGGTGTTACTGCTGGCTGCACGTAGCCCAACGTACGAACCACAGCCCGGCTGATCTGGCACTGATTTTTGTCTGTCCAGCCCCCTTTTTAAAAAACCAGAGGTCTACTGGTATTACCCCAATGGCTAGTGGGAGGCTGTTGAACAGTTTTGGGCCCCCGGGACACTTATTGTGTTTTCCTTAGTGTACCAGTGGCGCCCTCTTTTCACGGGGGGGTATGTTGCACCGCCTGCCAAGTCTTTTTTTTTTCGTATGGAGTGATTTCTGTGTGCATATTAGGGACCAGCCCCTCCAGAATCTTCCAGGTGTAGATTATGATATATCTCTCTCCCCCCCTCCAGTGAATATAAGTCTAGTGCTTCCCGGCGTTCCCGTAGTTAAGGTGTTTGATGGAACTTATATGCAGTAAAGGTTCTCGTATACTTAGATCTGCAATTTCACCTGCCTTGAATGGGGGTGTTAAAAACGAGTATTCTAGCCTAGAGAGAACAAGTGATTTAAAAGGATCATCATTGGTTGGCATCTCTTTTCTTGAATGTTCTCATTATCCATCCTATCAGTTTCCTCTCAGTTGTAATAGTGGCATTGTTGTGGTCCTTGAAGGTGAGGTCTTGGGAAATTTCCACACCCAGGTCCTTCACATTCCCGCCTATTGTGTGATTGGAGTTTGTAATATACTCGTCCCAGCTATTATTTCCCCCAGTTTTCCATAACGGAGTAGTTGGAATTTGTCTTATTGAACATCATCCAGTGGGTTTTATACAAATTTGGACATTATTTGAAGACAAAAAGAACTATATACAAAAGATGAGGTAATCAGTCCCCCGGCCTTGGGGTTGGGGTAAAAAGCACCAAATCGTTGAGTTTCTGGGGCAGAGGCAAGGGGGTTTGGCGCTTATATACTAACGTCAGGTGGAAAGGGAGGGAAGAGAGGCATGTCGGTATTGTATACCATTTTTTACAAATGCCATCATGGAGGATAGCCCATAAAATTACGTCTATATTTATAACAGTGTAAACATAAAAATGGACAAAATTTGTTGACGAATATAAAGAAAAGGTAGAGATAAACAAAAGTAAATCTAGCCTTAGCAAAGAAAAAATTTCAGTACCCCAAGGCACTATCCTGGCACCTTTTCGGTTTCTTACCCCGTAACATAGAAAAAAAAACACTAGCTACATCTTTGTATCATTTTTCCCGACGATACCAATAAAAACATAAAAATCGTCTCTGTAGAAGACATGGAAAATAACACAATGTTCACTAGTGATAAATTCCAGTTGCTGAGATAGGGAAATAATGAAGAGCTAAAAGGGAAATCTGGATGCCAAACCCGGGGCGCCATCTCATAGAACGAAAGACTTGGGGACAAGGAAGTCAGATGACTTATCAGTTTGATAACACACAAGTCAGATGCCGGAAACCAAACAATGACAGGGTGGATAATGAGAACTTTCAAAATATTAGAAATAATGTCTATGTTGACATTGTTCAAGTCACTTGTCCTATCTAGTTAAGGATATTATCCAATATCGACAGCGGCATTAGTAGCAACGGTAACAGTAACGGCAGTAGTAAAAAAATGGAACAGCAGCAACAACTGCAGAAGGTGAAGCTAACAACAGCAACAAGTATGCAGCACCACCAACAGCAGCAGTAATTTAGCATGAACAGGAGCAGAAGCAGCACCATAACCACGAAAAGAGGAGTTGCTGCAGTAGTAACACGAGCAGAACAACAGCAGTCATTGCAGCACAACACCAACAACAACAACAACAACAACACCACCAACAACAACAAAGCCAGCAACCAAATCAACCACCACCCCCAACAGCCGCCACCACCACAACAACAACAACCACAAACAACATCAATACAGTAGTAGTAGTGTATCCGTATCAAAAGACGACAGGAAATGCTAAGGGGTGTCAGCCTGGGCCCGAGGCACCAACCAAGCAAGCATCCAGCCCCCAAACCCCTCCAGAAATCCTCAGTCTGCGCTAACCCCATGTCACTTGGCCACCAGCCAGAGTTTTCCCCCCACCTCTGCACCCCCCTCTCCTCCTCCTCCTCCTCCTCTTCCCTTCCTTAAAGTGCAGATATATCATAACAAATGTAACGTGGTAACGTTACGGTCACACATCCTTCTGTGTGACTGCCCACCTGAGTTACTCTTAACCCCCTTTCCTTTAAACAAGACCAAAGGGGGGGTTTTTTTTTTAAACCTTGGGTTTTAGCCTCTTTTTTTTTTCAAGGTAACAAAGATTGGAAGTTTAATTTCATGGCGAGATTGAGGCAAGTTTCCCTTAGTGACCGCCTGCTCAACTACGTGTTGCCGTTAGCGACCCGTTGGCCCACCATAGCAGTCTAGCCGGGATTGATCTGGTACTTGGTTGAGGTAGTGCTGTTGAGGTACGGTTGGTTGGTGGTTTTAAGGGGTTAATGCCTTCCCATTTCACAAAGGGGCATTAAGTTTGCATGTAATTGTCCCCATCAGTCCAGAATCTTCAACGAACAAAAAGGCCATATCCCACCGAGGAGGGTGACCTAAAAAAAAAACGAAAGTTTCTCAACTTTAATACTGATCGGAGAAGTGGTTTCTATCCCCTTGCTCCCGGCAATTTAGTCGCCTCTTTAAAATACGCAGAGCTTACGGAGGAAGAATTCTGTTCCACTTCCCATAGAGATAAGAGGAAATAAGCAAGAACAAGAACTATTAAGAGAATGAAGAAAACCCAGAGGGGGGTGTTATATATGCTTGTACTTGTGTAGTGTGACCAAGTGTAATTAGAAGTAGCAAGAATACCGGGATCCTGCATGTTTATGGGCAGAAAAAAAAAACACCAACAACTCACCATCATGTAAAAAAATTACAGGTTTCCCCTTTTACACTCACTTGGCAGGACGGTAGTACCTTTGCTGTCTACCAACCTATCTATCTATATCTATATATATATATATATATATATATATATATATATATATATATATATATATATATATATATATATATTGTGTGTTAAAATTTTTAATAAAACTTCAGTAACCCGGGTGGTTCGCTTAATAAGATAGAAGAAGCGCAACAAGCACAGCAAATTTCAACTGCTTGCCTTCATCTGTATGCTGAAGGCTGCAACATGAGGCAGTATGATAATTGTGAAGGAAGTTTGAAGATTTAGAGTGCTTGCACTTATGAGGTCATTCAGCACTCTTGTTAATGAAATGTACTTACATACATAGATTGCACTCAGTTGTAATAACTATTACATAACAAAACACAAAAAAAAGGAAATAAATGAAAAGTTAAAATAACCTGCGTTAGTTAATCCATTCTGAAATTTAACATGAAAATATTCTTCTAAAATTTTCCCTGAGGTCCCTACAATCATGGTAATTTTAAAATAATAGGCAAAAATGGTTGACGTAGGCGAGCAGTTACCATGTGGTGACGTCAGAAGGACGTCACATGGGGCACAAGAGGGGGGAGGTGGTTTGGGTGAGTTTGTGTGTTCAGTCCTCTCTACAGAGAATCATCTCATAGTGACGATTCTTGTAGGAGGAGGAGCGCCGGGACCCCGTTCCGTCGACCTCTGTATAACTTGTTGCTCGTCATAGGACCCACCAGGACTAATTCTCCAAGGACGTCACGAGGTATGTGGCTAAATTGAGGCAGATGTTTGTTGTAGAGTGAGCTTGGTACCAGGTTCACCTCAGCTCCATCCCAAACCTTCCCCTCAGCTTCATACCAAAACCCTTTCCCCTCAGCTATATACCACAACCTTCACCTCAGCTTCATACCACAGCCTTCACCTCAGCTCCATCCCACAACCTTCACCTCAGCTTCATCCCCACAACCTTCACCTCAGCTTCATACCACAGCCTTCACCTCAGCTCCATCCACAACCTTCACCTCAGCTTAAACCAAAACCCTTCACCTCAGCTCCATATAAAGCCTTCACCTCAGCTCCATACCACAACCTTCACCTCAGCTCCATACCACAATTTCACCTCAGCTTCATACCACAACTCCCTCAGCTCCATATAAAGCCTTCACCCCAGTTTCATAACACAACCTTCACCTCAGCTTCATACCACAACCTTCACCTCAGCTTCATACCACAGCCTTCCCCTCAGCATCCCCCCTGTTCATTCCCGGGATCCCAATACGTCTTGGGCTTAAGTCAACGCCTTGTCTCAGACATGATTAGAAATATAATGGTAGTGATAAATTGTTTTCTTTCCCCCTTCCAACCCTCCCTCAATATTTCCTTCCTGCCTTTTTTTACTCTCCCGTTTACTCCCAGTCCCTTTCCTTTCCTTTTTTATCTTTCCCTTCCTCTTCCTAGCCTTCCTTTACTGGAATCCCCTCCCCCCCCCATGCCACTGCCATGAACGTGTAGATGGGTTGGTGGGAAGAGGGAAAGCTTAAAGATGAAAACTTAGCCCAGCATCAATATCATGTTCAACGAAGACAAATTCGGACCTGATTTAAAAAAAAGAATGAAGAAGTAATCTCTTTAAGAGTACAGGACAGTGGAACCACTTAATAAGTGTTTGAAGAGTGTGGTACCTAGATGTAAGCATTTCTGAAGATCTTACCCATGGAAAAAAATACAAAGGATAGGCTGATAACTAGAATCTTCAAAGGAAGAGAGGTTATGCCAGTGATGATGCCTTGACCCTGTACTCTGCCCAGTGGAAGTTAGTATGCATATGAACCCCCTTCAAGACTACCAAAAATTCTCGAGATTGTCCAGAGAACTTTGCCCTGTACACGTTGAATAACGTACAGTAAACCCGGTGGGCGCAGATAATTGTTGTATTTACACGTTGTATGATTATATGATGGGAGGTTTGGTTCCCCACACACACACACACACACGCACGCACACGCATACACAAAAGCACGCACGCACACGCATACACACGCACACACAAACACACACACGTAAAACACACACACGTCAGAGTCAGCATTTTGCTACCATTCAACCCATCTCGACTTAACTCAACTACCTGCTGCTGCTGCCGCTGGTGCTGGTGGTGTGCTGGTGCTGGGGTTTTCCCGCCGCCGCGGTGGTGGTGGTGCTGGTGTTGCCCCCGCTGGTTTGCCGCCGCCGCTGGTGGTGGTGGTGGTGGTGGTGGTGGTGGTACTGGTGGTGGTGGTGGTGGTGGTCCCACTAGACTGGAAACTGTGTGTAAAACACATTAAGGTTTTCCTGACATCCTGTTAGTTTAGTTAACAGGGGGAAAAAATGCAATTGTTAATCCTGACGAGACTTTGTTAAAAAGTACACTAAAAACTTCTCTCTCTCTCTCTCTCTCTCTCTCTCTCTCTCTCTCTCTCTCTCTCTCTCTCTTTTTTTTTTTTTTTTGCCTCAGGTTTCTTGTACTTTTCCCCCTTTTTTCCCCGTACCTCTTAATCTTATCGTCATCTCCCCCCCTTTTGTTCCTATTCATTCTTCCGTTTTCCTCTTATCTGTCTGTTCTTTTTATCCTCTTGTCGACTCATCCTACCCTCACTTTCTTCCTTTTTTTCCCTCTAGTTCCCACTCTTTCCCTCCTTCCCACTCGCCTGCCCCTCCTTCCCTCCCGCTCCTTCCCCCTACCCGCTCCTTCCCCCTCTTTTCCCCCTCACTCGCCTCGCCCCTCCTGCCCACTCTTCCCTCCTTCCCCTGCCCGCCCCTCCTTCCCACTTTTGCCTGCCCCCCCTTTCCCCTCTCCTCCTCGATCGTTTCTTTTCCCCGACAAAACTATTCCCAAAATGCACTGATGTTTCTGCTCTCTGAAGCGAGTGGGGGATGAGGGGGACTTGAGGGCTTGGGAGTGGGGGGGGGGGTAGAAATAGCCATTTTTCTCTCAACATGTAATTGGAATTCCGCAGAGAGGGGGTTGAGTGGGTTAATGTGTGGTTGGTGGTTAATGTGTGGTTGGTGGGTTTAAGTGTGGGTTAGTGGTTAAGTGTGTGGTTTGGGGGTTAAGTGTGTGGTTGAGAGTGCGGGAGAGTAAGGGGGGTGTGTACTCACTTTTTTTAAATTTTTAAGACTCAGTTCCAGGCTGTACTTTCCCGGGCCACTTGACCGTCATCACTGATTTCTGGGTTTTGGCTGATCATATCTACTCTTGAAGCTGTGCATTGGGTTTTTCTTCACTGCCTCATCCAAGTCTTTCCACTTTTTAGCCAGTCTGAGACTAAAAAAAAATTTCATCACGGGGTTTATGTGTGTCTTCAGCTTCCAATCGTCTCCTTGATCCTGCTCTTCTTAATTCAAAAGTTCTTCCTACCAGACCTGTCACCTGCACTCAAGATTTTATAGTAGTAAT
>WNWK01058648.1:0-10393 GCA_009830355.1 Cherax destructor | reverse complement strand
AACCGATTACGCTAACCGAGGGTCCACTGTATAGGGAGTGCCTCTCTCTTTCTAGTTTGCATCTTCTCCTTTTCCTTAAGGGAATTTGCCTTGAGCAAACCTCTAGTGCCACAGAGTTAGTTTGTTCTAGACATAGGTTAGGATCCGTGATGCTTAGGCTATCTTCCCAGTTTATATCATTTAGGACTTGGTTTACTTGGTCCCACCTTATGTTTTTGTTATTGAAGTTGAATTTGGAGAAGGCTCCCTCGCGGCTGATCACATTTTGTTGATCTGGGGCTCCCCGCATGCATGTCTGGACCTCTATTATGTTGTGATCTGAGTATATTGTTTTTGATATGATGACATTTCGTATCAGATCATCATTGTTGGTGAAGATGAGGTCCAGCGTATTTTCTAATCTTGTGGGCTCTACTATTTGCTGGTTTAAGGTGAATTTGGTTCAGAGATTTAAAAGTTCATGTGTGTGCGAGTTTTCATCTGAGCTGCCTCCTGGTGTTATCTCTGCTACCACATTGTTTGCAATGTTCCTCCATTTTAGGTGCCTTAGGTTGAAATCCCCCAGGAGCAAGATGTTGGGGGCAGGAGCTGGAAGATTTTCCAGACAGTGGTCAATTTTCAGAAGCTGTTCCTGGAATTGTTGGGACGTTGCATCCGGGGGCTTGTATACAACCACGATGACCAGGTTTTGATTCTCGATCTTTATTGCTAATACTTCAACTACATTGAGGCATTTAGTAGTTCTGAACTTATAAGTGACTGTGATATACAGGCCAACCCTCCCTTTTTGCCTGTTCACTCTGTTACACCTGTATAGGTTGTAGCCCGGGATCCATATTTCATTGTCCAAGTGATCTCTATGTGGGTCTCTGTGAAAGCCGCAAACATAGCATTTGACTCTGTAAGCAGTCCACGAATGTAAATTATCTTGTTGTTTGTTGCTGGCTTTAGACCCTGTATATTTGCAAAGATGAATGTCGTTGGATTAGTGGTATTAGTGGTATGGGGGGGGTGGTCTTTTTTTTCTGGCACTAATATCTGTTGTATTGGAGTGGAGGCCATTGACTGTGATTCCACTCCAGAAATGATTGCAGTTGGTGTACAATTTCTGTCATTTCCTGCCAGCTTTTTTTCCTTCCTGGCACTAAAAACCTCTCTCTCCGGAGTGGCTGTGGCTACCAAGGTTTTGCCATGGTCTGGATGTTCTGTGTTGCCTCGTACCCTTTAGGTGGTATGCCTGGCATTATAAGTTATAGCACTGTCTTTCCTGAATTGATGAGTGGCACATTTCAGGGTGGAAAAACTTACAGGACGGGAGGTTGCATTTGCCTGTTTTCATATGGGCACGCATTTTCTTGGGTGATCATAATTGCATGTCCCATCTGATTTTCCATGCCTGCAGATACCAAGTGCATAATATTCACATAGGCCTGGTTTCCGTTTGCCCTGTTTTTGTGACTGTGAACCCCATTGTATTCCCTATTGGTGGGTGTGTTCCTGTCTCGTTTCTGTCTTCGACACTAGTGCTAACAATGTAGCCTTCATCAGTTTCTGGTAATTTATCTTCAGTATTTCCCTGGGCATCCCCCTGTTTACTATCTACCGTGGTATTGCTAGTTTGTAACACTGTTTTTAGTGTGTCCTTGTCTTCACCTGTTTCCCCATCATTTATTTCACTAGAGCTCCTGTCCCTCTTCAGGTCACCATCATTTATTTCTCCATTCTTACCGTTATGTCTACCATTTCAACATCTGTACCAGGGGTGGTAGCACCATCTGGCCCAGATTTTTTACTTTCCAACTGTTATAGAATATTGTCATGTTTTTTATGAAGTCCGATTTTGTGTTGTCATCTTTTAATATCGATGTGATTTTATTCCACAGTTTGGTCTCATTTGTAATGTACCAAATGTAATTGTTAATACTATATAGTTTAGGGAAACCAGAAGGAAAATGGTCAGATTTCAGAGTTTGTCACTTCCCACTGTTTGCATTGCTATTGTCACTGATATTGTCATATTCTTATATATAATAAAATGTTTTATACTAAGTTAGAAAAGGCTAAAAAATAATTTCAGCTGAATGTCCTGGAAAGTGTGGTGCATGCTCTTCACAGTGCCAGTTAATTCCTTTATCTTCCAAGGTATGTTAAAGTGGAAATTTATTTTAAAACATATTTTACTGTAATATTGGCTTATACAGCCTCTCCTCACTTAACAACAGAGTTCCGTTCCTAAGACACATTGGTAAACGAATTCGTCACTATGTGAGGAGCATACTATAATGGTAGTATGTTTGTGTCTTGTGTCAGCCATGTTTGATAGTTTTAATGTTACCTTTGCATCATTTATAACATTTCTGTTATATTTTTAAATGTTTATAGAGTAGTGTACTGTATAATGTAATAAACAGAATAGAGGAAATCAGCTGTAATACATTATTTAGGTATGCATATTGGTCAGAGAGTCCGTCGTAAGTTTGAGTTGTCGGTAAATGAGTATGTTGTTAAGTGAGGAGAGGCTGTATTGAATATGAATATTGTACGAGGAATTAGATATACTATGTGCAACACCTGATTATCTTTATTTGAAGACTTTCACCAACTAGTGTCAAGGCTGAAGTACTAATTTCCACATCTACTGTCTGCATAGCATATCTGTATTGACTTGATAAAGCCACTAGTTGGTAAAAATGTCTTCAAATAGAGATACCCAGGTGTTGGATATTTTACTACAGTAGGGTCATCCTCTGGTTTTGTTCAGCTCTCCAACTCGAACAACTATGTAAGTGTATTATTGTAAGTGCTTTGTAAGTGTATTTTTGGAGGTCTGAAACGGACTAATCTAATTTACATTTGTCCTTATGGGAATAAATTCATTTGGTAACGGCGCTCAAACAGCATTCTGGAATGAATTATCGACAAAAACCGAGGTACCACTGTATGTCTATTTCTCAGTACTGTATACTATTACTGCAAGATTGTATTGTTTTACATATGTTTGTGACATTGTTAATATGAATATGTAGTTTTCACATATGACAAGGTACTTTACTAACACATGAAAAGTGTTAACAAGTGAACATTTTACAGTGGTCCCTCGGTTTTCGGCGAAAATTTGTTCCAGAATGCTGCTCAAATGCCATTACCGAACGAATTTACTTCCTCAAGAAATAATGTCACGTAGGTTAGTCTATTTCAGACCCCCAAAAATACACTTGCAACATCACTTACGAAAATACACTTACATAAATGTTTGAGTTTGGAGATGCACGAAAACCGAGGGACCACTGTAATTGCTCCTGCAACTACATTAGCACACGAGATGTGTTAACCAATGTTTTAAATACCCCTTCATGTGTTTGCAATTCTTGAGAACAGTGGGAGAAAGATTCTACTAGAGGTTGAATTTGAATTTAAGGCTGGGGTTTCCCAGAGGACACAAACATCAACTATTTAGATTAGAGTAAACTGCTTGGCCTAGACTGCTATTTAAAATATGCAGGTTCTGTTCTGAGGTCAATAAATGGGATGCCATTCTCCTTTTTATGGTACTTTTCTTGGGTACTTAAATTACATTACTATTTTCTTTGCTACATGTGTTCAACAGACATTTTATCTTTTTCATAATAGTGACTTTTATTTTTCCCCTTGTGTCTTATTGTGACTTTCATTTCCTATTTTGTCAGTTAATGATATGCTTATTAATTTACAGGCTATAATGACAATTATATTTTTTGCATTATCTTACAGATGAAGCCAGAAACAGAAATGTTCTTTTTGGAGCCTACGGCATTACTCAAGAGACAACACACTCAAATTAACCGTCTGCTAGATTTTCAGAAAGACCATCGTGTTCGATTACTTTCATTCCACAGGAAAGTTGTAAGTTAATTTTCCAATGAAATGCAAAGTCATCCATGTTTACACATTGCATCTGGAATCATCTGAATAAATTTAGTTAATTTGCTCTGATTTCTGTAGACCTCATAAATATTTAAAATTAGTTTACTTGGTGTTGAAGTAACATTTGAAGCAGGATGGTAATGGATAGTAACTAAATCTAATGAAGATATGAATTTATTTTTAATACAGTAGGGCCCCACTTATACGGCAGGTTAGGTTCCAAGCTACTGCTGGAAAGCAGACTTCGCCGAAAAGCAGAACTCCATTTTTTTTCATTTATAAATGCATATAAATGCCAGATAACAAGTTTACACTAACATATATTAAGTTAGCAATAGAACTAGGCATTAAAAAGTAAAATACACACACAGTACACTCATTATTTACCTCAAAATATTTGTAGTCTTAATGTAGGGCAAAAGGTGAGTAGTATTTACTGTAAGAAGTCAGGTGTGGTAGGTATGGTAGCCCTCCTGGCCACCCCACCCACACATACTATACTACGATGCTAAAAGTGCCCTAGAGTGATACAATGCATATACAGTACACTCATTACTTACCTTAAAATATTTGTAGTCTTAATGGTCTTAATGTAGGGTGAGAGGTGAAAAGTATTTATTTGTAGAAAGTCGTGTGGGAGGTAAGGCATCCTGCCTGGCCACTCCCACCTACTACGACATTAAGCGCCCTAGAGCGATAAAATGCATATACAGTACACTCATTACTACTTCTTCTTTCAACACGTCGGCCGTTTCCCACCGAAGCAGGGTGGCCCAAAAGAAAAAAAACGAAAGTTTCTCCTTTTACATTTAGTAATATATACAGGAGAAGGGGTTACTAGCCCCTTGCACCCGGCATTTTAGTCGCCTCTTACGACACGCATGGCTTACGGAGGAAGAATTCTGTTCCACTTCCCCATGGAGATAAGAGGAAATAAGAACAAGAACTAGTAAGAAAATAGAAGAAAACCCAGAGGGGTGTGTGTATATACATATGCTTGTACATGAATGTGTAGTGTGACCTAAGTGTAAGTAGAAGTAACAAGACATACCTGAAATCTTGCATGTTTATGAGACAGAAAAAAGACACCAGCAATCCTACCATCATGTAAAACAAATACAGGCTTTCGTTTTACACTCACTTGGCAGGACGGTAGTACCTCCCTGGGCGGTTGCTGTCTACCAACCTACTACCTAGAACTCATTACTTACCTTAAAATATTTGTAGTGTTAATGTAGGGTGAGAGGTGAGTTTTATTTGTAGGGAGTTAGGTTTGGGAAGTTTGGGCAGCCCTCCCCACCCCACCCCACTCACACGTAATGAAAACAAACCAGGCGAACATGTGTGGTTTTTCGTCACTTTACATTGTGTACAAGTCTCCTCGTTGATACAGCAGAATAAATAAAGAAAAACACTCTCATTCTCATGTAACACCATTTTTAGAAGAAATGACGCTCTGAGTGTAGGCATACGAAAGGAGTAATTTTCTAGTTAACCCCAGTAATATTATAGTGTACACATTTTCTCTGATGTTTGACTACAAGTCGCCTGGCTACCACATCTCATATTTATGTTAATTTATTCTATTGTGGGGTGTATTTAGATGGATTAAGCAAAATGTCTTATCAACGTGTGTAAGTTTACTTAGGTACAGGTATACATAAGTATAATTATCAGTTATAATAATAAAGTAAGTACAGTGGTACCTCGGCTCTACCTGGAGCTCATTACCTTTGTAACTTTTCATAATTGTGACCAGATCTAGTTCATTACTGCTGTAACTTGTTCAGCTATCAAAACTTTGGAGTCCAGTCAATGGACCAATTATGTACCTCTGTAATCTTTTGACTACCGCCCACAGGATGGGTATGGGGTGCATAATAAAGATATTAAACTAACTCAGTTAACGATGGTCCCCAAACTCGCCCTTTTATGTAAGTTAATTTTTTTAAATGCTTTTGCAAGTGTATTTTCTGGGGGTCTAAAAGGACTAGTCTATTTTACATTATTCCTTATGGGGATAAATTCGTTTGGTAATGGCACTTGAACAGCATTCTGGAACGAAAAAATATCGTTAACCGAGGTACCACTGTATGTAGTCCACCTGGACTACATACCTACACCTACCTACATGTGGCCCAGAACCATATTACAGTGGACCCTCGGAAATCGAACACTCCCAACTCACCCTTTTATGTAAGTTTATTATTGTAAGTGCTTTTATAGGTGTATTTTTGGGGGTCTGAAATGGACTAATCAAATTTACATCATTCCTTATGGGAATAAATTTGTTTGGTAACAGCACTTGAACAGCATTCTGGAATGAAGAATGTTCTATTTCCGGGGGTTGACTTTATTACCATCGACATAACATGTTCACTGAGTTTAATCGTTTCTATCAACTACCTTTAGAGGCCATCATAAACAAAGGGAGAAGTAATGAATAATTCATGCTGAGAATTGTAAACAAAAACATTATGTATTAAGGGAGTGATGTAATGTTTTCCCTCTGCCCAGCTACCACACCTCCATAGTACAGTGGTCCCCCGAGTAACGAACACCCCGGAAATCGTACAATTATGTAAGTATAATATTGTAAGTGCTTGTGGAAGTATATTTTTGGGGGCCTGAAATAGACTAACCTATGTGACATTATTCCTTAAGGGAGTAAATTCGTTCGGTAATGGCACTTGAGCAGGCTTCTGGAATGAAGTTTTTTCGTTACTCGGGGGTCCACTGTATATAATATAATAATATAATATCTTTATTTCTATAAGTACATGTACAAGGTATACAGGCCTAGCTAACATCAGTGACATACTACAATATAGAAAGCCACTTTTTATGCAGAGCATTTCGGCAAATTAGGTCAGTTTTGTCCCAGGATGCGACCCACACCAGTCGACCAACACCCAGGTACCCATATAAACATAAAATGTTTATATGCTATGTAACGTGTTTCTTATATAATTTTGAAGAAAATATCATAGATAGATTAATGAAAATGTCTATATTAAAATAAAATAAGACATTTAATGTGCCCAAGAGTGATTATTATTAGTATTACGTAATGTTTTCCCTCCTCCCGGCAACCACACCTCCATAGCATATAAACAGCATGTTTATAAAATTAAAATTCTTTATTTCTGTTAATATTACAATGTGGGTTTACATATTTTATGATATTACATATTATAAAATACTTATTACAAGAAGGCCACTAGTATGCCTAGGTATGCCTAGGCATTTCGGGCAGACTACTACTAAGTCTTACTCTATATTAACACAGGATATGGATCATACTGGTATTGAGGTTAGGTAATTGTAGTGATCAACTAGATTTACAAAATTGAGGTAGTTCAAAATATTTAAGAACTTAACAATTAGTCTATCTATTAATAGAAATGGTCTCGTTTTGGCATGATACAGTTTCTATATTGGAGTGTCTTAGGCAAACTTTTGACTAGCTTAAGAAGAATGAATCAATAGCTGAATTCAGAATTTTATGTTTACAGTCTTGTGTAAATTAAGGGGAGTCACAGATATCATAAGTGTAGTATTTTGCTTTGGATATGCACAAGTTAAGTAGTTTTCATGTGGTTAGCTTTTGGTAGGGTGTGTAAAGGAGATAAGATGTTTTTTAATGGTGCTTTTGAAAATGGTGGTTGTGTCTGCAGTTCTAAAGTTTTCAGGCAGGGAGTTCCATATTTTAGGCCCTTTTATGCGCATTGAATTTTTGTATAGATTTAGCCGGACACAGGAAATGTCAAAGAGATGTTTGTGTCTGGTATTGTCTATGGGTCCTGTCACAACTATCAAGAAAGTGTTTTAGTTCAGGGTTAATATTGGAATTTATGGTTCTGTAGATGTAGATTGCAGAGTAGTAAGTGTGGATGTTCTGAACAGTGAGTAAGTTTAGGTCTTTGAAGAGTGGGGGGTGCTATGTAACGTGTTTCTTATATAATTTTGAAGAAAATATCATAGATTGATTAATGAAAATGTCTAAATTGACGTAAAATAGGACATTTAACCCTTTCAGGGTCCAAGGCCATTTTTGGAAGGGGTGTGCCAGTGTCCAAGAATTTTTGAAAAAAAAAAAAAATTATTTTTTCTTACAGAATTAAAGATAATAATTTTGTGAAGGTAATGAAAAAAAAAAATTCCGATCAGTAGTTTCCGAGATATAGAGGCATGAAGTTGACCCTCAATGACCGGGTGGCGGCAACATTGGTGACTTCCGTAAAGTCGCATTTTTTTATTTTACGTTTTTGTTACTTTTTTCTTTTCTTTTCTAATACTTTTTTTCCAGTAACTTTTGTGGCCTGTGAGACCAATATAATGTATAATGTATAATTTACACTCATTGTATTCAACACAATAACTGCACTAATTTGTTTATCATTATATTGCTTACAAAACTTGTTTACAAGTTTATTGTAAGCAAAATAATGATGAAAATATTAGTGCGGTATTTGTTGAATACAATGTACCATACTAGGTCCCCCAGTAACGAAAACTTCATCACAGAAGCCTGCTCAAGTGCCATTAGACAATTTACTCCCTTAAGGAATAATGTCACGTAGGTTAGTCTATTTAGGCCCCAAAATACACTTCCACAAGCACTTAAATTATACTTACATAATTGTAGATTCGGGGTGTTCGTTACTCGGGGACCACTGTACAGTGGACCCCGAGTAACGAACACCCGGAAATCGTCAAGTATGTAAGTATAATATTGTAAGTGCTTTTGTAAGTGTAATTTTGGGGGTCTGATTGGACTAACCTACTTGACATTATTTCTTAAGGAGTAAATTCGTCGGTAATGGCACTTGAGCAGGCTTCTGGAATGAATTTGTTCGTTACTCGGGGGTCGACTGTAGTACCATATGGTACAATGTATATGGTGCAATGTATCATATTGTGCAATGTGCCATATAGTACCATATGGTACAATGGAACCATATGGTACAATGTATCATATGGTGCAATGTACCATATGCTACAATGTACCATATAAGAACATAAGAAAGAAGGAACACTGCAGCAGGCCTACTGGCCCATGCGAGGCAGGTCCAAGTCTCCAATGGCTTAAGCCAATGCCCCGACCCAGCCAGGTCAGGTTACATTCACTTAAGGAAGGAGCACTGCATCTGACCTAGTAGCACAAGCTAGTCAGGACCAACTCACACCCAACCGCACCCACTCATATAATTATCTAGCCGACCACCTGGTCAGGTCACTTCCACTTAAGGAATTAGTATGGCTACTGACCTGGTAGTACAAGTTAGTCAGGTCCAAACTCACACCCATCCACACCCACCCATGTATTTATCTAACCTATCTTTAAAACTACACAACGTCTTAGCATCTATGACGGTACTCAGGAGTTTGTTCCACTCATCCACAACTCTATTACCAAACCAGTGCTTTCCTATATCCTTCCTGAATCTGAACTTTTCCAACTTGAAACCATTGCTGCGAGTCCTGTCTTGGCTGGATATTTTCAGCACGCTATTTACATCCCCTTTATTTATTCCTGTTTTCCATTTATACACCTCAATCATATCCCCCCTAATTCTACGCCTTTCTAGAGAGTGCAGATTCAGGGCCCTCAGTCTATCCTCATAGGGAAGATTTCTGATACATGGGATCAACTTTGTCATCCTCCTTTGTACGTTTTCCAGTGCATTTATATCCCTTCTGTAATACGGTGACCAGAACTGTGCAGCATAATCTAAATAATAATAATAATAATAATAATAATAATAATAATAATAATACTTTATTTAGACATTGTACAATTATATATGGTAGATACAGTAATACATAGTAATTACATAGTTATGACTTAGTTATTAATGAGATGTACATGCCAAAAGCCCCTAATATGCTGTGCATTGCGGGCATTCTTAGGACTACTTAATTCTAGACTACATGGTAAAAGTTATGGTTGATAATTTATAAAATAAGTAAAGTTGCATATCTAAGTTATAAAGTTTGAAGATAAGTTGAACATATCAATTACTTGTAGCAATGCAACTAATTGAGTGAGATAACAATTTAGAACAATTAATTGCATTGCAGTTAGTTTACGTGGTCATTATAATGTAGGTGTTGTGGAAATAATTAGCTAAGTATGTAATATTCATAACAGGTTTTACATTCAATTGATTAGTCAGGTTTTTACGTTTGATTATTCTACTTTGCTGGGAATGTTTGATATTTAGCAATTAGCTTTGGGTGATAAGGTGGTTTTTAGCATCGTTTGAATTTGGGTACAGGTAGGGTTTCTTTGGCAATGGCAGGTAATGAATTCCAAATTTTCGTGCCTTTTATATGCATTGAGTTTTTACATAATGTTAGATGGACACGGGAACATCGAGGATGATCTGTGTCTAGTGTTATGGTCATGTGTCCTGTTAAAATTGGTAAGGAGAAGTTTGAGTGGTGGGTTAATATTTGCATAGAGTGTTCTATGTATGTAAGGCAC
>WNWK01058647.1:0-10395 GCA_009830355.1 Cherax destructor | reverse complement strand
ATTCGTGGTCAGAAAAGTGGCAGATGCAGTTCAATGTAGATAAATGCAAGGTTCTGAAGCTCGGGAGTGTCCATAACCCAAGCACTTATAAGTTAAATAACGTAGAACTTAGCCATACAGATTGCGAGAAGGACTTGGGGGTGATGGTAGCAGCAACCTTAAACCAAGACAGCAATGCCTAAGCGTACGTAATAAGGCAAATAGATTACTGATTTATATCAAGAAGTGTTAGCAACAGAAGTCCAGAGGTTATATTACAGCTTTATACATCATTAGTAAGGCCTCACCTAGATTACGCAGCTCAGTTCTGGTCTCCATATTACAGAATGGACATAAATTCGTTAGAAAACATTCAGCGTAGAATGACTAAATTAATACATAGCATTAGAAATCTTCCTATGACATTGATTGTTCCAAGTAGACAGAAGTATCGGGAAAGGGGTGGGGTGGCACTCTATGTCCGTGATCATTTAAATTGTTGCATAAAACGGGTATAAAGTCTGAATTAAACATACAGAGTCTGTTCTGGATAAGAATTTTCAGAGGGGTGTGAAAAATTGATTTTAGGCGTGATTTACCGTCCTCCAAACTTAGATAGGGAACAAGGGAGACTACTTTGGGAGGAAATTGTTAAGGCCACAAGACACGATAACGTAGTAATTTAGGGGACTTTAACTTTAGTCAGATTGATTGGAATTTCATGACAGGGAATTTAGAATCTAACGACTTTTGAAGTAGTTCAGGATTGCTTTTGAAGCAGTTTGTAACAGAACCTACAAGGGGAAATAACCTACTTGACTTGGTTCTGGCAAGCAAGGAAACCCTTGTTAATAATTTAGAAATTACAGAGAACTCGGCTCAAGCGACCACAAGTCAATTACCTTTAGCATTGAATGGATGTATGATAGTAGGGATAATTCAGTAATGGTCCCAGATTTTCGCTTAGCAGATTATAATGGACTTAGAGAACACTTATCAACTGTGGACTGGGGTGAAGAAGAGAGGTATCAATATGACAGTTTTCTTAACACTATACAGGCTGCCCAAAAAACATTTATCCCGTATAAAGAAATTAGATCAAGTAGAAATGACCCAAAATGGATGAATAATAGGCTCAAATATCTTTTAGGGCAGAAGAAAGGAATTTATAGGCGCATAAAAGAGGTGAGGGTCATCTTATAAATCAGTATACTGACTTTAAGAGGGACGTTAAAAGGGAATAAGAAAAGCTAAACGGGACTATGAAATTAAAGTTGCTAGGGATTCAAAAACTAACCCAAAAGTTTTTTCCAGGTTTATAGAACAAAAGTTAGGGATAAGATAGGTCCCCTTAAAAATAACTTTGGGCATCTTACTGACAAGGAGAATGATATGTGCTCTATTTTTAATAATTATTTTCCTCGGTTTTCACACAGGAAGACATTAATAATATCCCAGTAATTAATTTTTACAGAGGCCCAGAAGAAGATAAATTATGTAATATCACAGTCACTAGCGAAATGATTATGAAACAGCTGGACCGACTGAAACAAAATAAATCGCCGGGTCCTGATGAGCTTTTTGCAAGGGTTCTTAAGGAATGCAAAATGGAACTCTGTGAACCAATATCTAACATTTTTAATTTATCTCTTCAAACAGGTGTAGTGTCTGATATGTGGAAGATGGCTAATGTAATTCCTATTTTTAAAGCAGGGGACAAGTCACTACCGTCAAACTACCCCAATAAGCCTGGACCTCAATTGTAGGCAAATTACTAGAGTCAATTATAGCTGATATTATTAGAAGCCATCTAGATAACCATAATTTGATTAATGATACCCAGCATGGATTCACGAGGGCCGTTCCTGCCTATCTAATTTATTAACCTTCTTCAGTAAAGCTTTTGAGGCTGTTGATCACGATAAAGAATTCGATATTGTTTATTTAGACTTTAGTAAGGCTTTTGATAGAGTACCGCACCAGAGACTATTAAAGAAAGTGGCAGCTCATGGCATTGGGGGAAAAGTGCTGTCATGGATCGAGTCATGGCTCACCAATAGGAAGCAGAGAGTGTGCATAAATGGGGTTAAATCCGAATGGGGACTTGTAACAAGTGGTGTTCCACAGGGATCAGTCTTAGGCCCATTGTTATTTATAATATATATCAATGACCTTGATGAGGGAATTACTAGTGATATGAGCAAATTCGCCGACGACACGAAGATAGGTAGGATAATTGATTCAAACATAGATGTCATAGAACTTCAGGAAGATTTAGACAAACTTAATTCGTGGTCAGAAAAGTGGCAGATGCAGTTCAATGTAGATAAATGCAAGGTTCTGAAGCTCGGGAGTGTCCATAACCCAAGCACTTATAAGTTAAATAACGTAGAACTTAGCCATACAGATTGCGAGAAGGACTTGGGGGTGATGGTAAGCAGCAACCTTAAACCAAGACAGCAATGCCTAAGCGTACGTAATAAGGCAAATAGATTACTGGGATTTATATCAAGAAGTGTTAGCAACAGAAGTCCAGAGGTTATATTACAGCTTTATACATCATTAGTAAGGCCTCACCTAGATTACGCAGCTCAGTTCTGGTCTCCATATTACAGAATGGACATAAATTCGTTAGAAAACATTCAGCGTAGAATGACTAAATTAATACATAGCATTAGAAATCTTCCTTACGAAGAAAGATTGAAGACCCTAAAATTACATTCACTTGTAAGACGTAGAATGAGGGAGACATGATCGAGGTATACAAGTGGAAAATGGGTATTAACAAAGGGGATATAAATAAGGTCTTGAGGATATCTCTCCAAGAGAGAACCCGCAATAATGGATTCAAGTTAGATAAGTTTAGATTTAGAAAGGATATAGGAAAGTATTGGTTTGGAAATAGGGTAGTTGATGAGTGGAACAGTCTGCCTAGTAGGGTTATTGAAGCTAGGACCTTGGGTAGTTTCAAATTTAGGTTGGATAAATTCATGAGTGAGAGGGTTGGATTTGAGTGGGACTCGCACATGAGTGGGTAGAATTGTCAAAGCTTATTTCTTGGGTAGCATTGAAAATTGGGTTGAGCAAATATTCTGTTAGTGGGACGGATTGTGAAGGACCTGCCTAGTATAGGCCAACAGGCCTGCTGCAGTGTTCCTCCTTTCTTATGTTCTTATGTTCTTAAGATTGAAGACCCTAAAATTACATTCACTTGTAAGACGTAGAATGAGGGGAGACATGATCGAGGTATACAAGTGGAAAATGGGTATTAACAAAGGGGATATAAATAAGGTCTTGAGGATATCTCTCCAAGAGAGAACCCGCAATAATGGATTCAAGTTAGATAAGTTTAGATTTAGAAAGGATATAGGAAAGTATTGGTTTGGAAATAGGGTAGTTGATGAGTGGAACAGTCTGCCTAGTAGGGTTATTGAAGCTAGGACCTTGGGTAGTTTCAAATTTAGGTTGGATAAATTCATGAGTGAGAGGGGTTGGATTTGAGTGGGACTCGCGCATGAGTGGGTAGAATTGTCAAAGCTTATTTCTTGGGTAGCTTTGAAAATTGGGTTGAGCAAATATTCTGTTAGTGGGATGGATTGTGAAGGACCTGCCTAGTATGGGCCAACAGGCCTGCTGCAGTGTTCCTCCTTTCTTATGTTCTTATGTTCTTAGGAGTAAATTCTTAGGTAGTGGTGGTTTTGATAAGGACGTGCCTTGTATGGGCCAGTAGGCCTTCTGCAGTGTTCCTCCATTCTTATGTTCTTATGTTCTTATTACATTCACTTGTAAGACGTAGAATGAGGGGAGACATGATCGAGGTATACAAGTGGAAAATGGGTATTAACAAAGGGGATATAAATAAGGTCTTGAGGATATCTCTCCAAGAGAGAACCCGCAATAATGGATTCAAGTTAGATAAGTTTAGATTTAGAAAGGATATAGGAAAGTATTGGTTTGGAAATAGGGTAGTTGATGAGTGGAACAGTCTGCCTAGGAGGGTTATTGAAGCTAGGACCTTGGGTAGTTTCAAATTTAGGTTGATAAATTCATGAGTGAGAGGGTTGGGATTTGAGTGGACTGCGCATGAGTGGGTAGAATTGTCAAAGCTTATTTCTGGGTAGCATTGAAAATTGGGTTGAGCAAATATTCTGTTAGTGGGACGGATTGTGAAGGACCTGCCTAGTATGGGCCAACAGGCCTGCTGCAGTGTTCCTCCTTTCTTATGTTCTTATGTTCTTATATGCTGTAATCAGGTGATATGAAGCAGGAGGAGGCGGGGTCATAGTAGTACCATCCACTATTCTAAGTAGGTCTTCGTCCAAAGGTTGGACAAGTGTAGAATTCGTTTGTATCAAGATCCCAAGCTGTTTCTGTGTCAGACAGGATGTAGATGAATGGTCCTTACACCTTTCTACTTTGTATTGGACTGATGAAGCCACTGTGTGGCGAAACGTTTCCTCAATATTGATACCCAAGTGTTGCATATGTGTCTAATTTATAACTTGTCGGTTCTCTGAACCATTCATCTACATCCTGTCTGACACAGCAACAGCTTGGGATCTTGATACAAACGAATTCTACACTTGTCCAACCTTGGGACGAAGACCTACTTAGAATAGTGGATGGTACTACTATGACCCCGCCTCCTCCTGCTTCATATCACCTGATTACAGCATATAAGCCACCTCTACGGCCTTGTGCTACACTTCTAACAAGATTGATGGACTGAACACATCGACTAGGCGAGGGACTGATAACCTCAAACTCCTCCTCCTTACACCTTTCTACTTTGTATTGGACTGATGAAGCCACTGTGTGGCGAAACGTTTCCTCAATAATGATACCCAAGTGTTGCATATGTGTCTAATTTATAACTTGTCGGTTCTCTGAACCATTCATCTACAAGATGATTTTCTTAGGATTCGTTTGGTAGGATTCAAGTGTATAAGACTGAATGCTATAAATTAGACACATATGCAACATTTGGGTATCTTTATTGAGGAAACGTTTCGCCACACAGTGGCTTCATCAGTCCAATACAAAGTAGAAAGGTGTAAGGAGAGTAGGAGTTTTGAGGTAATCAGTCCTCGGCCTGGAGTAAGAACATAAGAAAGGAGGAACACTGCAGCAGGCCTGTTGGCCCATACTAGGCAGGTCCTTCACAATCCGTCCCACTAACAGAATATTTGCTCAACCCAATTTTCAATGCTACCCAAGAAATATGCTTTGACAATTCTACCCACTCATGCGCGAGTCCCACTCAAATCCAACCCTCTCACTCATGAATTTGTAGGCAATTATTAGAGTCGATTATAGCTGATAACATAAGAAGCCATCTCGATAGGCATAATTTGATTAATGATACTCAACATGGATTCACCAGGGGCCGTTCCTGCCTAACTAATTTATTAACTTTTTCAGTAAGGCTTTTGAGGCAGTTGATCATGATAAAGAATTCGATATTGTTTATTTGGATTTTAGTAAGGCTTTTTGATAGAGTACCACATCAGAGACTGTTAAAGAAAGTGGCTGCTCACGGCATTGGAGGAAAAGTGTTTCATGGATCGAGTCATGGCTCACCATAGGAAGCAGAGGTGTGCATTAATGGGGTTAAATCTGAGTGGGGATCTGTAACAAGTGGCGTTCCACAGGATCGGTTTTAGGCCCGTTGTTGTTTATAATATATATAAATGACCTTGACGAGGGAATTACTAGTGATATGAGCAAATTCGCTGATGACACGAAGATAGGTAGGATAATCGATTCAGACGTAGATGTCACGGAACTTCAGGAGGATTTAGACAAACTCACTCCTGGTCAGAAAAGTGGCAGATGCAGTTCAATGTAGATAAATGCAAGGTTCTGAAGCTCGGGAGTGTCATAACCCAAGCACTTAAGTTAAATAACGTAGAACTTAGCCATACAGACTGCGAGAAGGACTTGGGGTGATAGTGCAGCAACCTTAAACCAAGACAGCAATGCCTAAGCGTACGTAATAAGGCAAATAGATTACTGGGATTTATATCAAGAAGTGTTAGCAACAGAAGTCCAGAGGTTATATTACAGCTTTATACATCATTAGTAAGGCCTCATCTAGATTACGCAGCTCAGTTTGGTCTCATATTACAGAATGGACATAAATTCGTTAGAAAACATTCAGCGTAGAATGACTAAATTAATACATAGCATTAGAAATCTTCCTTACGAAGAAAGATTGAAGACCTCTAAAATTCATTCACTTGTAAGACGTAGAATGAGGGAGACATGATCGAGGTATACAAGTGGAAAATGGGTATAACAAAGGGATATAAATAAGGTCTTGAGGATATCCTCCAAGAGAGAACCGCAATAATGGATTCAAGTTAGATAAGTTTAGATTTAGAAAGGATATAGGAAAGTATTGGTTTGGAAATAGGGTAGTTGATGAGTGGAACAGTCTGCCTAGTAGGGTTATTGAAGCTAGGACCTTGGGTAGTTTCAAATTTAGGTTGGATAAATTCATGAGTGAGAGGGGTTGGATTTGAGTGGGACTCGCGCATGAGTGGGTAGAATTGTCAAAGCTTATTTCTTGGGTAGCATTGAAAATTTGGTTGAGCAAATATTCTGTTAGTGGGACGGATTGTGAAGGACCTGCCTAGTATGGGTAAACAGGCCTGCTGCAGTGCTCCTCCCTTTCTTATGTTTCTTATGTTCTTATGTTCTTATTTCTTGGGTAGCATTGAAAATTAGGTTGAACAAATATTCTGTTAGTGGGATGGAATGTGAAGGACCTGCCTAGAATGGGCCAACAGGCCTGCTGCAGTGTTCCTCCTTTCTTATGTTCTTATGAAACTACCCAAGGTCCTTGCTTCAATAACCCTACTAGGCAGACTGTTCCACTCATCAACTACCCTATTTCCAAACCAATACTTTCCTATATCCTTTCTAAATCTAAACTTATCTAACTTGAATCCATTATTGCGGGTTCTCTCTTGGAGAGATACCCTCAAGACCTTATTTATGGAAATAAATGGTATATTTATATCCCCTTTGTTAATACCCATTTTCCACTTGTATACCTCGATCATGTCTCCCCTCATTCTACGTCTTACAAGTGAATGTAATTTAAGGGTCTTCAATCTTTCTTCGTAAGGAAGATTTCTAATGCTATGTATTAATTGAGTCATTCTACGCTGAATGTTTTCTAACGAATTTATGTCCATTCTGTAATATGGAGACCAGATGGAAATAAATGGTATAAAATACCGACACAATGGATCACATTATACTGCTTATGTGTTTATTTTTCCATGGAGACCAGAACTGAGCTGCGTAACCTAGGACTGTAATATAACCTCTGGACTTCTGTTGCTAACACTTCTTGATATAAATCCCAGTAATCTATTTGCCTTATTACGTACGCTTAGGCATTGCTGTCTTGGTTTAAGGTTGCTGCTTACCATCACCCCCAAGTCCTTCTCGCAATCTGTATGGCTAAGTTCTACGTTATTTAACTTATAAATGCTTGGGTTATGGACACTCCCGAGCTTTAGAACTTGCATTTATCTACATTGAACTGCATCTGCCATTTTCTGACCAGAATTGAGTTTGTCTAAATCTCCTGTAGTTCACTGACATCTACGTCTGAATCGATTATCCTACCTATCTCCGTGTCATCAGCGAATTTGCTCATATCACTAGAAATTCCCTCGTCAAGGTCATTTATATATATTATAAACAACAATGGGCCCAAAAACGATCCCTGAGGAACGCCACTTGTTACAGATCCCACTCCGATTTAACCCTATTTATGCACACCTCTGCTTCCTATTGGTGAGCCATGACTCGATCCATGACAACACTTTTTCCCCAATGCCATGAGCAGCACTTCTTAACAATCTCTGATGTGGTACTCTATCAAAAGCCTTACTAAAATCCAAATAAACGATATCGAATTCTTTATCATTATCAACTGCCTCAAAAGCCTTACTGAAAAAAGTTAATAAATTAGTTAGGCAGGAACGGCCCCTGATGAATCCATGCTGAGTATCATTAATCAAATTATGCCTATCGAGATGGCTTCTTATGTTATCAGCTATAATCGACTCTAGTAATTTGCCTACAATTGATGTTAGACTATTGGGCGGTAATTTGATGGTAACGACTTGTCCATGTTGAGTATCATTAATCAAATTATGCCTATCGAGATGGCTTCTTATGTTATCAGCTATAATCGACTCTAATAATTTGCCTACAATTGAAGTTAGACTTATTGGCGGTAATTTGATGGTAACGACTTGTCCTCGCTTTAAAAATAGGAATTACATTAGCCATCTTCCACGTATCAGACACTACACCTGTTTGAAGAGATAGGTTAAAAATGTTAGTTAAGGGTTCACAGAGTTCAATTTTGCATTCCTTAAGAACCCTTGAAAAAGCTCATCAGGCCTGGCGATTTATTTTGCTTCAAACGGTCTATCTGTTTGATAACCATTTCACTAGTGACTGTGATACTACATAATTTATCTTCTTCAGGCCCACTAAAATACCTAATTCTTGGAGTTTTATTAGTGTCTTCCTGAGTGAAAAACCGAGAGAAAATAATTGTTAAAAATAGAGCACATTTCGTTCTCTTTGTCAGTAAGATACCCATAATTATTTTTAAGGGACCTATCTTATCTCTAATTTTGTTCTATACACCTGGAAAACTTTTGGGTTAGTTTTCGAATCCCTAGCAACTTTAATTTCGTAGTCCGCTTAGCTTTTCTTATCCCCTTTAACGTCCCTCTTAATGTCAATATCTGATTCATAAGATGACCCTCACCTCTTTTGATAAGAACATAAGAACATAAGAAAGGAGAACACTGCAGCAGCCTGTTGGCCCATTCTAGGCAGGTCCTTCACATTCCATCCCACCAACAGAATATTTGTTCAACCTAATTTTCAATGCTACCCAATAAATTCCTTTCTTCTGCTCTAAAAGATATTTGAGCTATTATTCATCCATTTTGGGTCATTTCTATTCGATCTAATTTCTTTATATGGGATAAATGTTCTTTGGGCAACATGTATAGTGTTCAGAAAACTGTCATATTGATAGCTCTCTTCATTACCCCAGTCCACAGATGATAAGTGTTCTCTAAGTCCATTGTAATCTGCTAAGCGAAAATCTGGGACCGTTACTGAGTTATTCCTACTATGAAACTTCCATTCAATGCCAAAGGTAATTGATTTGTGGTCGCTTGCGCCGAGTTCCTCTGTAATTTCTAAATTATTAACAAGGGTTTCCTTGTTTGCCAGAACTAAGTCAAGCAGATTATTTCCCTTGTAGGTTCTGTCACAAACTGCTTCAAAAACAATCTTGAACTACTTCTAAGAAATCGTTAGATTTTAAATTCCCAGTCAAAAAATTCCAATCAATTTGACTAAAGTTGAAGTCACCCAGAATAACTACGTTATCGTGCATTGTGGCCTTAACAATTTCCTCCCATAGTAGTCTCCCTTAGTCCCTATCTAAGTTTGGGGGACGGTATATCACACCTAAAATCAATTTTTCATGCCCTCTGAAAATTCTATCCAGACAGACTCTGTATGTGTTAATTCAGACTTTATACCCATTTTTATACAACAATTTAAATGATCACGGACATAGAGTGCCACCCCACCCCCTTCCCGATACTTCTGTCTACTTGGAACAATTTAAAACCCTGAATGTGACATTCGGCAGGCAAGTCCGATTTTTCATATTAAACCATGTTTCAGTTATTGCAAAAAAATCAATATTACCTGTACTTGCACTACTCTCAACTCGTCCATCTTATTCCTAGCACTACGACTATTGGTGTAATATACACTTAAAGACCCTCCTTTCTCTTTACCCTTCCTGCTCATTTCTGTTTTTCTCTTATACCTATTACTGTCCTTGTCACCTAGTGCCACTGGCTTTCCAATATCCACCTTATTCTGCCTATTACTAGTTCCCCTAAATTTATAACATTACTACACTGGGACTTCACTGTTTTCCCCATAACCCATACCACTAACTTTTTCTAGTTTAAAGCCCTAACAGCTCCCTCCACTGCAGTGCCAGTGCCCCACCCCAGACCTAGATAAGTGAACCTCATCCTGGCATACATGTCATTTCTGCCATAGAAGAGGTCCCAGTTGTCAATGAATGTTACTGCATTTTCCTTACAGTATTTGTCCAGCCAGCAATTGACACCAATTGCCCTGGACAACCATTCATTTCCAACTCCTCTCCTTGGCAAAATACCACATATGACAGGGTTCCCACCCTTCTTCCTAATTCTGTCTATTGCTGACCTATAGCTGCTAATCTCTATTAGTTTTTCTTCTCTACGAGTTTTAATTGATTATGTGATTATTAATTTCCTTGGAGACAGTAAACATATTTGTGCAAAATATTTTTATTATTCA